>VUQH01048740.1:17252-29201 GCA_015106775.1 Etroplus canarensis | reverse complement strand
GATTTTTTTGTTTTATATTTTTTTTTTTTTTTTTTTTTTTTTTTTTTTTTTTTTTTTGCCAAGTTTCCAGTATGACTCACCTTGAAGCACCATCATACCAACTTGTGCTAACACACTTGTGCCGGCATAACAGCACTTTCAAAAAAAAAGAAAATGCTGTAGCCACTTCAGAATACAGGGGAATAACCTCTGCAGGGCTGGTATGAGTCTGGATTTAAACTAGACAAGTATTTCTCATAATTGCACACATTATTATTAATTTACCATTTTGCAGTAGTTTGTAGCAGCCGACTCTGAGCCGCATCGGCCCTGTAAGCGTACAAACATCTCTCCAATTAGCTTGGAAGGGAATGCAGTAGAAAAATCAACACTTATTACCGCTGCAGAATTATCTGTGTGTGTACCCAGCTTTCTCGTGGGAATTACTGAAGTTTGATGTAGTCTGGGCAAGACAGTCCCCCGTCTAAATGTGCCTGGCATACTTCTTAAGGTGTCTGAATTAAGGCCTTTTGAAGAGACTTCATCTCAGTGAGTTTATTTTGATTGCAGAACCTGCCTCTGAAATCAGGCCAGCTTTGCTTCTTCAGTCTATAGCAGACGAGACACAAGCAAAGAACTGACATGAGGAGACCATTAGCTAAATCACTGTACACCATCTGACTAAAGAGACTGTTAAGGCTCCATGCATCACATGGTCATTGCTGACCCAAATACAAAAGAGCTTTTATCAAGAGATGTAAACAGATGGAGAGCTGCCAGCGTGGATTTAAGACTCTTTTGTTTTTTTTAAAGGATTATAATTTGAAGGACTTTCACTCTACCGTACTATAGATAGATATAACCCAAGTTCCAAATATAAATATAAACACAATGCAATGATTTGCAAATCTCATAAACCAATGTTTTATTCAAAAAAAGAACATGGAAAACATATTGAATGTTCAAAGTGAGAGATTTTACTTTTTCATGAAAAAATACTAGCTAATCTTGAATTTGATGGCTGCAACACGCCTCAAAAAAGTTGGGGTTGGGCCATGTTTACCATTGTGTAGCATCCCCTCTGCTTTTAACAACAGTCTGTAAACATCTGGGAACCGAGGAGACCAGCTGCTGGACCTTTGGAAGAGAAATGTCACCTCATTCTTGTCTGATTTGGGATTCCAGCTGCTACACAGCCCTGCCACAGCCATTTTCAAATTTTAAGATGCACCAGATGTTTTCAGTTGGTGAACGGTCTGGACTGCAGGCAGGCCTGGACTCTTCTACTGTGAAGCCATGTTGTTGTAATACCTGCAGTTGACAGTTTAACATTGTCTTGCTGAAATATGCAAGGCCTTCTCTGAAAAAGACAAGGTCTGGAGGGGAGAATATGTTGCTCCAAAACCTGTGTATACATTTCAGTATTGATGGTGCCTTTCCAGATATGCAAGTTGCCAGTAACACAGGCACTAATGTACCCCAATACCATCAGAGCTGCAGGCTTTTGCACTGAGTGCTGATAACAAGCTGGATTGTCCCTCTTCTCTTTAGTCCAGAATATGCGGTGTTCATAATTTCCAAGAAGAATTACATTTTTTTTTTTTTTTTTGTGATTTTCTTTTTATTAGGAAGGACAACAAGTACAGATATAATTTACATTCCGCGACTCCATTTCCATACCCTGTCAGGGTTAAAATTGCATTTGTTGCTGATCCCTTTTTTGTTATAACAATAATAGAATGTAAATGGCGGGGGGCTACCCCACATTATTCACTGAAAATAAAAATACATTAAGGGAAAAAAATGTATATCTATATAAACATCAGTAGATCGAGACTAAAAGCCTCACTGTAGAGAGAAGAGGAAAGAGGAAAAACAAGAAATAATTCTATATACAGGCATACATACTCATATATACACGCATACACATACATATGTGTGCTTAAACACATTCGCATATATAAGAGTGAATTCACATTTCACTCTTTATATTATATCAGATATCACAGGTTTTTACATATTCTGTCCATTTTGACCAAACCCTAAAAATAATTTCCATTTATCCCTTGATAGAGTATGACAGCTTTTCTAGAACATAAATCTCCTGTACAATACCAATCCATTCCTTGACAGTAGGTACTTCAGGTTTTAACCATTCTGTGGTGATGCTTTTCTTTCTTGCTGCCAAGAGTATTGCTAAAAGTTTCTTATCTTTTGTATCCCATCTTTCTAAATGGATATCTCCTAAGTATAAACTCTCAAAATTGAATGGAATATTTTCAGAAAATATGTTATTTATGTGATGACTCAAATGCATCAAAAATGTCTTAATCAGTGAACAACTCCAAAAGATATGGTGGTAATTCGCATTTTTGGTCCCACACACTCTCCAACAAGAGTCCCCACTGTCCTGATGTCTTTTCTGAGCAGGTGTAACAAAAAAACCTCACAACCATTTTCCAACAGAATTCCCTCCGTGTGTCGGAGCTTGTAGCCTTCCACTGATGTTGAAATATTTTCCCCTAGCTTTCAGCTGAAATTACCATGTTTCCTTCATTTTCCCCACTTCTTCTTAATATAGTTTGTGTTTTCTTGTTTGGACAGTAGAATACCATTATACAATCTGGAAATATTTTTGGTACATGGACTCGATTTTAACAAAGACAGAAACACATGAAGAAGCCCTGGTTCTGCTGTCTCCCAAGCCTCATTCAGGTTTTGGTTGAAGTAATTTCTCACCTGCAGGTACCTATATAAGTTATTTTTATCCAAACCACAGTTCTTGTGGAGGTCCTCAAAACTTTGAAATGCCCCCGTGTGGATGAATGAGTAATAAGTAGTTAACCCTTTTGAGGACCATCTCTCAAATCTCCCATCATTTTTGTTCGGACTAAAATCTGAATCATAGGCGTACTACCTCACTATTTTAGTCAAATTGCCTAGTCTGCATACTTTTTTCATCTCTT
Organism: Etroplus canarensis; assembly: GCA_015106775.1. Taxonomy (NCBI): domain Eukaryota; kingdom Metazoa; phylum Chordata; class Actinopteri; order Cichliformes; family Cichlidae; genus Etroplus; species Etroplus canarensis. The sequence continues at coordinate 26,256 of VUQH01048740.1, read as the reverse complement.
GCCAGGAACTTAAAATTGTATGTAACACTGGGTCGTTCGACACCTTCACCTGATCCTGCAATTTCTTGTCTGTCAGCAGAGCTATTATAGATATCCCTTCTACTGAGATGCCTTCTATATCTTCCCACCCTGCTTTGTATGTAGGTAAACATAAACATGTCTCAGCTGTGTCTCAGCTGTGCAGCAATGCAATAAACTCATAGGTTAGGAAGACCTGCTCCACATTTTTCCTTCTTTAACTGCAGGGTTTTATATCTTATTCTAGCCTTTCTCCCCTGCCAAATATACTGTGATAATAATCTATCCCATCCCACGAATTGTCTGTGTGGTATCTGAACAGGTAAACACTGAAAAAGGTATAACAAACGAGGACGAAAAAAAATTTTGACCCATCTGACCACAGAACAGTTTTCCACTTTGCTCAAAGAAGATGGCGATGTTTCTGGATTGTGTTCACATGTGGCTTTTTCTTTGCATGATAGAGCTTTAACCTGCATTTGTGGATGGCGTGGCCAACTGTGTTCACAGACAATGATTTCTGGAAGTGTGCTTGATGATTTCTGAGCCCATGACAGAATCACGTCTGTTCGCAATGCAGTACTTTACTTCTGAGAGACTGTCTCTCTAAGGTGCTTTTTTTTATACCCAATCACTTTACTGGTCTGTTGCCAATTAACTTAACTAGTTGCAGCATGTTCCTACAGCTGTTTCTTTGTAGTGCCACTTACTTTTCCAGCCTTTTGTTGCCCTTGTCCCAACTTTTTTGAGACGTGTTACTGCCATCAAATCGAAGGTGAGCAAGTATTTTTCACGAAATAGTAAAATGTCTCACCTTCAACATTTGATATGTTTTCCATGTTATTTTGTGCTTATAATACTGGTTTAATGGTTGTGTCGTTGACCACCAGGATAAGTAGAAAATTGATGACGTTTGAGGGCCATGCTTTCGTTCATCTGTCTGTTACAAAATTTACCACTACAGGAGCTGACTTGTTTGCTGCATCTTTACAAAACTTTGTGCGGTTAATACCTGTGATGGTAGAAGATCTGATAACGCTTACAACATTGTGGGGTCAAAGGTGAAGGTCACACAGAGGTGTCAAGAAGACCTGAAACCTTCAAACTATCGGCCATTTCAGTGACTGATTACATTTCTTGGATTAGTGAACTGCTGAATCACAGTAAAGCTCCCTGTGAAGGAGTACACTTTCCAGCAGGCTTGTTTTATATTTAGACATTATTTGAAGACAGCTAATTCTCCAGTGGACCTCCGTGATGACACCAGCTGTGGTTCCTAGATGATTTATGGAGCAACTGGGAAGCCTCTGTATTGTTTAACAGAATACAAATGAGAGAGTGCCAAAACTACCAGCTATTCAGCCACAGTCTGCAAACATCTGCTCCAATTTCATACCCTTGACTGAGGCATTGGATCCCTGCCCTAATAAATAGGGCATATTTTAGTATTGTGGTGTTTGGGTTGTCAAAATTGCTAAAAGCACGCTCTGATGGCAACATTTCACGGATATTTAGAAATGGTTTCAGTGCCTAATTGCATCTTGCAAACATGCAAACCACTAATTCGAGTTAAAAGAGTAGTTTTAATGCTCTGTAGAAATGAACAAGATGGGTTTTTATCGTTAAACTAGAGGATGTGGCCGGGACTGATGAGCAGCATGTGATTCCCATCAACCTACAGTACACAGAATCAGTCATCCCATGTTTAGCCGGTAGTGCAGTCTAAGGAGTGAGCCTGGAAAGTCTTAGAAACAATTCATCCCCAAAATCCAGTTTACATATTTTCCCTCTGGCCTGTTGTACTGTTTATCCATCTGGATTGTTTTGGTGTGAGGTGCCCAGTTTCGGAGATATCGGCTAAGGGGTGTGTGCCTGAAATATAATGGAAATAAATGGCTCTCTCCTGGCAAGGAATATATAAATAAATGCATTAGGAAAACTCAGCAGTGCATCTTTTCCAACTCTGTTAGATTGTAATAACTCACGAATAGTCAAAAGTCAACTGAAAGGTGCTTTCTGTGCTTTTCTGTAAGGGATTTTATATGCACTAAAAAAGTTACAAAAGTTAGTGTTGCAGCCTCGAATATTATTTGTACCTTATTGTTTGCCATAATGAATATTAAAGGTGTAACATCTCTGAAATTGCTTTATAGAACTGTAGGTCTGAAAATTTTGACAAAATTAAAGGCTTCATACTTCAATGTCCATCCTCACTTTTGCAAGATTTCTCAATCATCCTGAGAGAATTTCCTAAAATATGGCACAAACTGTTCATTTGGATTCAAGACTGAACTGATCAAAATCTCAAGCATCAAGGTTATTGTAGCCTCATGTTCATTCCCATTATTGTTTGTGGTGCTCTGTACTGACAGAACTGTTGATCCACACCTCTTAATCATTGAATTCAGGTGTTACATTTGGTCCCATTGCCCCAGGTCTATAAAATCAAGCGCATAGCCATGCAGTCTGCCTTTACAACCATTTGTGGAAGAATGGGTCTTTCTAAAGAGCTCACTAAATTCCAGCATGGTACTGTAGTAGGATGCCAGAACCATCTTCCCACCTAGATATTCCACCATTGACTATTAGTGGTATTAGTACAAAGTGGAAGCATTTAGGGACAGCTCATGTTGAGAAGCTTGGAGACAAAGTCAGAGAGGCAAGGCTGAGATGGTTTGGACATGTTCAGAGGAGAGATAGTAGATATATTGGACAAAGGATGTTGAAGACGGAGCTGCCAGGCAGGAGGAGAAGAGGAAGACCACAGAGAAGATTCATGGATGCAGTGAAGGAGGACATGCAGAGGGTTGGTGTGAGGGAAGAGGATGCAAGGGATAGGATGAGATGGAGGCAGATGATCCGCTGTGGCGACCCCTAACTGGAGCAGCCGAAAGAAGAAGAAGAAGAAGAAGAAGAAGGACCCACAGCAACTCGGTCACCAAGTGGCAGATCACATAAAGTTAGAGTAGGTTCGCCAAGTGCTGAGTCAAATAGCAAGTAAAAGGTGCAAGGTGTGTGTAGTGAGTCACCAACGCTCTGCTGACTCAAAAACTGCTGAGTTCCAAAGTTCTCTGGCATTAATATGTGCTCAAAAACTGCATGCTGGGAGCTTCATTGTTTGAGTTTCCATGGCTGGGCAGCTGCATGAAAGCCTTACACCACCAAGCACAACGCTAATTGTCAGATGGAGTGGTAAAGTGGAACCCAAACTATTCTCTGGGGGAATGGAAACATGGTGGAAACATGTTCTGGGAAGTGACAGATCAGACTTCTTTATCTGGCAGTCTGATGGATCAGTTTGCATTGTGTCAACTTTAAAGTTTGGTGGAGGAGGGATAAAGGGAAGAGGAGAATTGTTTTTCTGGGTTTGGCCTGGGCCCCTTAGTTCCAGAAAAGGGGAATCTTATTGTTTCAGCTTACCAAGACATTTTGAATAATTCTCTGCCTCAAACTTTGTTGGAACAGTTTGGGGAAGGCCCTTTTCTGTTCCAGCTTGGCTGTGCACCAGGACACAAATCAAGGTCCATAAAGACATTTTTGGATGGGTTTTTCAAAAACTTGACTGGCCTACACATAACCTTGACCTCAACCGTATCCAGTACAACTGGGATGAGCTAAAACAGAGGTAGTGAGCCTGGCCTTCTCCTCCAACATCAGTGTCTGACCTCACAAATGCTCTTCTGGATGAACGGGCAAAAATTCCCACAGACACAATCTGTAGAAAGCCTTCCCAGAGGAATGGAAGCACTTAGATCTGTAAAGGGAGGCCCAAGTTCATATTAATGCCTATGGATTTAGTATGGGATGTCTTAAAATCTGTTGGTGTAATGTGTGCCCAATACTCTTATCCATAGAGTGTACCATAGCACCACCTGGATGGATTTTCTTTGCATCTGGCACAAACATTGATGAACTGAGTAAAATTTTGTGACAACTAGCTCTCAGTGACCACCTACTGTATAAAATTCTTGACAAAGGTGGTAGACTAATTCTAGATAAACGTTAAAATGCCACCAATTCTCTTTTTTTCTAAAATGTGAATATTTGCTCATTTTCAGTCTTTTGTGATAAGTAATTAGATTTGTAGATCAAAAGATTTCACAGGACAATAAATTATTCCATTAATCACAGAATAACTGGAATGAAAATATGATGATTAAGTTTGGATTCAGTAAAATTAAAGAACAGTAAGAAGACAGAAAAGATCAGGCACCAACCTGCCCAGTTTACACTAAACACTCATCCTCAGTTATATATATGGTACTGTATATACCACCCCAATACACAGAGAAATTGTTCAGTGTTCCCAGCATAATGGATGAGAGATTGGAATCATCTATTTCCACCCTCTATGGCAAATTTTTGCCATGAAATCTTTGTTTTATCATTCTGTCCTCAATCCTCTGTGCGCTGTACCGAAAGTTTCAAAGTGTGTGTAATTACATTATCTGAACTAAAAGCTGCTGAAAGGTGCCGGCCACAGTTTTAGTGTTTAAAATCTTGAATCCCCTTTTAACAGCCTCTCAGCGAGCTCACAAACGGTGAGAAATCAGTCAAGCCATGCAGACTGAATACAAAATGGGTTTTACACTTAATTCTAACTGGCACCAAATAGGCCTTAAAGAAGAGGCTTAAATCGCCGTGTCATGGCGGATGTCGGGTTATAATCACTGCTGTTAATGTCTTGCCCTAGGAGCTCCAGTTTGAGCGGCTGACTCGGGAGCTGGAGGAGGAGCGGCAGATCGTGGCGAGCCAGCTGGAGAGGTGCATGCTGGGAGCCGAGTCACCAGGAGGAGACAGTAGCAGGTAGATTTGACAGCTCGATGACTAAAGTTTTGCAATAAAAGAACAGCATCTCATGAGAAATAAATGATAAATGCACCCTACAATTTAGCAACTATAATTATGCACAGCATGCCTGTCTACATGCGTATTTTTCATCATGCTGAGGTGATGTGCTTAGGGAATTGGCGTTGTATTTTCTCTATCCTTTAAAATTGGCTTAAACGTCCCTGCAGTAACTAATTCTGACCACCCCAGGTCCCTCTGTAGATGATTCCAGGTTCAGTTCAGGTTCAGACATTAGCAAAATATTGTGAGCGGTAAGGCCACACTGATTATGGTGTTTTAACATGTATGTACACCAATAAGAAGGAACCCACCCAAGCAGAGATTTATATCTCATGTATTACCAACCGATGGGAAAATCTGTGAACACACAGGGAACATTGTTGTATGTGGTGATGGTGGTAGACCACGTAAATTTAGAAAGCAAGCGTCAGGGTTCTGTGTGAGTGCAGAGATGAGGACCCAAAACGAGAACTACTCAGGAGATGAACTAAAGGAGGGCTTTATTAGGCCAAAAGAGTTCAAGATGAACAAAGTCCATGAATTAGTGATGGCAAAATCAAAACAGCGTTTGGGTACGTACTGAAACGTTGTTCCGAGGTCTGTATCAAGAGGAGGATGTCACATGACTGTTCCATTTCACGCTCCATGACGTCACCAGCTGTGACGTCTCCGGTGTTTTGCTCCGCTTCTGAATTGAAATTCAGCTAAACACATCTGAATAAACGGTGATCTTGTTATTTTGTTTTGAAAGTTGAAAAGGTAAATAGGTAAATTCAGTCTGAAATTCCTCATCCTTGTTCAAAACGATAAAACTTAGAGAACTCACTAAAAAGGGCAAAGTCTGCATTAAAGCACTTCATTTGCTTGATGCTCTTTCTCGTTTTTATGACAGGTGGTCTAATAATTGTGTTAAGCACTGTATGTAAATGAATATTTCTCACATCCTTGCCTGGTTGGTGGATGATTCACCACCCGACATGCGTAAAACATTTAAAAGCTTTTCTAAACTGCAGTGTATTTTGAAGTTTTGCCTCATTTACCTGAGTTTCTTGTACCGATTTTAGATTTTGGAATTGTATTGAAATTGGGGTAGAACGCATCCCTGGTCAACTGTCTGGGACCACTTGGAGCTTCTCTAAGAGAATAAAGTTAGATGTATGCATTGCATGCAACATCTGGCATTTTGCAATTAGACAGCCACAATGTGGAGTATGTGCATGTCAGAAGATTTGAAAAGATGTACAAATATTAATCCGTTTTTTTAATTCAAAAAAATGATACAGCAGCATATGGCTGAGATAAAGTGTTGTAACTCTAGCTTTACATTTTTACACTGTGTGGATTCATGTATTGGATGATATATTATTTACAGATGATGTACATGTTTATATTAGGCAGTATCACCAGTTACATGATGGATGAACAGGGGTAAGGCTTAATAAGCGTTTGCTTCTTTCTGCTCCTTTTAAACAAGTTATTGTGATGGTTCTAGTGTGTAAATTCAAAGTAAAATACTTTATCATATTATTATGATGGCTTTTTGTAAATTTCACATTTTTTTGTGTGTTGTTTTATGTTATTTATATTATGAATAAAGAATTCATTCATAAATGTATAGAAAAACCCCCAACAGATACTGACTGACTAAAATAAATATCCTTCCATACAAATAATGCTACAAACTAACACAGAACGTCATGGGACACAAAAAATCATTCCACTTTTTATTGAGTGTAAAATTTAAAATCCTACATTTATTTGGCCACCAGATGCCACTGTGGTGAGATGTTTCGAGCGTTCCAAAAGATCGAATCTTTTTCCGAATCAATTGTTCCAAATGTTTCGATCTCTCGAACGTTCCATTTCCACCATCACTACCATGAATACAAACTCCAGGAATGAAAACACACACATACAGTCAGGGATCCAACATTGAGGCAGAGGCAGAGTATAAATACATAGTTCCCACATAAAGCATAAAAAGAACTCCAAAACACAAATCCAGAACAGCAAGGTCACCGAATCCTGAGGTGTGTGACGCGTTAAAATTCATCAACACTGCTGACTCAGTGACTGCAGAGTTTCAAACCTCCTCTGCCATAAACATCAGCACAAAAACTGCTTCATGGCATGGGTTTCCATGGTGAACCAGCTGCATGCAAGCCTTTCATCACAAAGAACAACGCCAGGCATTGGGTGGAGTGGTGCAAAGCACACAGCCGCTGGACTTTGGAGCAATGGAAATGTATTCTGTGGATGAAGCGTGAATGTTGGAGAACGTTAATTGCCTGACTGCATTGTGCCGACTGTAAGTTTGGTGGAGGAGGGATAATGCTATGGGGCTGTTTTTCTGGGATTGGCCTTAGCCTCCTAGTTCCAGTGAAGGGAAATCTTAATTTTGGACAATTCTATGTTCCAGCTTTGTGGGAACAGTTTGGGGAAGGCCCTTCTCTGTTCCAACATAACTGTTCCCCCAGTGGACAACGCAGGCACCATAATGCCATGGTTGGATGAGTTTGGTGTGGAAGAAAACTTGAGTGGTCCGCACAGAGCCCTGACCTCAACACCATCCAACACCTTCGGGAGGACGGAAATTGTGAGCCAGGTCCTCACATCCAACATCAGTGTCTGGCCTCACAAATGCCCTTCTGGATGAATGGGCAAAAATTCCCACAGACACACTCTAATAGCTTGTAGAAAGCCTTGCCACAAGAGTGGAAGCTGTTATAGCTGCAAAGGGGGGATTGACTCCATCTAAAACTGTCATGTCTACATGTATATAGGGAGTATAAAGACTTAATACAGTTCTGCTGTTTAATCTCTTGTGTGAAACATTCCTAAAGTTTCTCAGTTTTCTTCTTTTTTTGGCACGTTTCTAACCTAAGATATTTTTTTAATTTAATTTTTTGTACCTGTTGCAAAACAATTGTTAAAATGCCCCCAAAACATACTTGCTCTTGTTATTATAGGGATTGCAGTTGGCTGTAAATCACGCATGGCTCCAGAAAGCTCTGTCAAACCGCATAATGGTGATATTTGTCTTCATGAGGAGTGATGTTCAGCCTGCTGACAGTCACACTGTGTTGTCACACCCGGTATACATCACTCTGAACACAAACAGAAACCCTGAAATCCACAAAGGCAATTAATTATTAAGGAGAACTTGACACTTCACGCTTAAAATCTGTACTCATCACACGCAAACCAAAAGACAGCTTTAATAATCAGCATCACAACATCGAATAATCTAATATAGCCTTGACTTTGGTGATACTCTGTGGATAGCAGCATCTTTTTGTCTGCTTTGTTTTTCTTTCAGTAGAAATGATGTGTTCCCAGCTGCAGGTGTTTCCTCAGCCCACATGGTTATATATAACATGTCGGTTTACCAGCTGGGGTCAAGTGAATTTCTCTTTCTCAGTCTAAAAAGTGAATTAAACTCACGCAGCTTCATTTTCTTCAGTGTTCTTGTGTTTTCGGGGTAAATGACTCCCGATATATTTTGTTTTCTTACATCTTACGCACCATCTTCCCTACTCTCCCTGGTCTGATTGAATGCAAAGTATTTGACGGTGATTCTAATTTGATTTACGTCTCTCTGTTCTCTCGCCTCCTCCATTTCCTCTATTTCTGTGCTGCCGAAGCTCATCCGAGAAGTCGTTTGCATGGAGATCCGCAGGTATGCCTCCTTATATTTAACCTTTTGCTGTAAAAAGATTCAAAACAATGATATAAAGTGTTAGCACCAAGGTTACATGAAGGCAAACAGCTTCGGTAATGCTCAGTAGTTTTCTTTCCATGCCTGCAGTACTTTCTTTTAAATGGTAAATACTGCAGCTTCAAATAAGATGAAATTCATATGATTATACCAGTAAAAGAATATTGTTTTTAAGATGAGAAAGCTATTATAGTCTCTAGAGGGCTGGAATTTGCCAGAATCCAGCACCAGCCGGTCAAGCAAAGCAAAACAATGTTTCTGCCGGTATATATATGGGCTTTGAATTGCATCATTTACCATTCTGTCACAGATCCCTTCCCTCAGATTTCCATCGCATTCTTCACTGTCACCTTCCCCATGAAATAAAAGCACTGGCATAAAAGAATGATGCTCAGAGAGGGTTTTTCAGTCCGTGTG
>VUQH01048740.1:0-17219 GCA_015106775.1 Etroplus canarensis | reverse complement strand
CCTGGAGTCAGAGGAGGGACTCTTCCTGCCTGAGCCGGACCGCGCCTCCCTGCATGACAGTGAGGGTCTGTTAAATGTACACAGCACCTGGTTTGAACAAAGCTTTAAGCAGGCAGCGACGTTTATGATGTTGTGAGCAGACTGGACAGATAAAGCAGCATTTTAAGTGACAAAGCAAGTACACCCTCTTTCTCTTCTAAGGTTTTACATAGCAGGACATAATAAAAAATTACTTTCTCCTTAGTGTCATCATTTATTTTAAAAAGCAGCCAACATGGAGAAGCCATGTGTAAAAAAACGAAATGCTCTCCATGACTCAGTAGCTTGTAGAACCATTTTTTTTTGCAGCAATAACTTGAAGTAATGGTTTGCTGTTTGATTTCATCAGTCTCACATCCTTTTGGAGGAATTCTGGCCCGCTCTTCCTTGCAACATTGCTTCAGTTCATTGAGGTTTGCAGCCATTTGTTTTTGCACAGCTCTCTTAAGGTCCTTAAAGTATTTCAATCAGGTTTAGGGCTGGACTTTTTCAGCCTTCCTGTTGTAGATTTGCTGCTGTGCTTGGGATCATTGCCCTGTTGCGTGACCTGATTTTGGCCAAGGTTTAGCTCTCAGACATTTGGCCTTGCATTTGACTCTGGAATACTTTGGTATACAGAGGAGTTTGCATGATATACATGGTTTGAGGTGTTTGTGCTGTTGTGTTTGGTTTGCTCCAAATGGGCCACTGTGCATTATGGCCAAGCGTCTCCACTTTGGTCTCATCTGTCTGGAGGACATTGTTCCAGAAGTTTTGTGGTTGTGCAGATGCGACTTTGCAACCCTAAGCAGTGCTATCGTGTTCATTTTACCTAGAAGAGACTTTCTCCTGGCAGCCCTTCCGAACAACCCATATTTGTTCAGTCTTTTTTTATTTGTACTATCATGAACTTTAACATTTAACACGCTAACTGAGGCCTATAGAGTCTGAGATGTAGCTCTTGGGTTTTCCATGGTCTGGGGATGACTACTTCTGGGAATACTGGCATCTGTCTTGAGTGATTTCCACTTGTGAGTAATCGTTCTCACCGCAGAATGACTGACTTTAAATTATTGTGCCTCTGCAGCAGAGGCATTAAGTTTTCAGGTTTTCTGTCCATCCATTACAAATCTTGCTACCACTACAGGAGCTGATTTGCTTGCTGGATCTATCCCAAGCTTTGTGTGGGTAATGCCTATGATGGGTAGAATATTTGATAACATTAAGGACATTGTGGGTTCAGAGGTCAAGGTCACAAGTGGTCAATTTTTAAAGCAGAGGCATACCGGCTAAGTTCTGGGCATTTCATATAGAATGGCCTTATAACCTTTCCCAGATTGATATGCAGCAACAATTGCTTCTCTAAGATCATTTCTGATGTCTTACCTCCTTGGCATTGTGTTAACCCCCGACACGTCCAAATCACATGACCGCATGGGATCACATAACTGCAGCCCCCGCGCTTAATATCAAAAGTCCAGAGGGTTAAACACACATCTGAATGCTCCAGCAAACTGCCAAAACTTCTGCTTTTATAGAGTTGAAAACAACATAGAAGTGCCTTAAACCTGCATTTTACCTAATGACCAGCAGGGGGGTGACTCCTCTGGGTGCAAAAAGAAGTCTGATTGTATAGAAGTTAGTGATCACTTGATCCGTGACCTCAGCAAACACTTTTCTGATGAGTGTATTGTCTCACCTACAAATTTCACATCTTACTGAATACAGCAAGATGCTTATTTTGTAAATTTTGGCCCTCATTTGTGTCAAAAAGGATGAGAAAGTGGAGTGCATTTTACTCAAGGTCTTTCTTGGGCCACCCCTCACTCGTCACATCTGGTTTCAAAACAAAAAGGTGATGGGGGAGAACACTTAGCTCGAGGCATCACATGAACCCTTATAAGAAATGCCAAAGGCCCCACTTACTGTCATTAACTAAATATCTATTTAGGTGAGTCTGAACAAATCTGCCTCCACTCTGCTGTCTGAACTTCATTCTTTATTTTCTGCTGTTGGAAATGTTTCACACGTATTCACTCCTGGGAGCTCCGCATTACAACCACAGCCTGTCGCTGTTGGACATTAGGCATCTTCACTGGAGCATTTGACACTTCGGTACATCAAGCTACCTCAAAAGCTTGTGTTAAACCACAAAAGTTGGGCAGCTGACAGAGCGAAGCGGCGGTGCAGTGGGTGCAACCGTGAATTCTTATGTGAGCAGGACACTTTTTGGTTTTTACGCTTTAAAAAGAAAGACAGATAGAAATTTGCACCAAAACCCAGCTCAACCTCTCTCTCCCTCTACATTTATTATCAACACCGCTAGTAAATATGTAACATCTGAGCATTGGTTTAAAATGTTTAAAACAAACTTGCCTTTGGTCTTATTTATACTGCATACAGTTGGAGTGCACTGGTAGTGTAAAAATATCTCCCACATGCTTCCTCCTCCTGATGCTACAGGAGAAAGTAGGACAGCAGATTGTTCCAGGAGCAGCTTAATGCAGATGTCCATGTGTATGTATTTATATGCATAAAATCTTTTAACAAGTTGAAAGCTGAGTGAGATAATATGCTAATCGTGAAGCCGCAGTGACTGATGTCAGGGTAGCTGCAGCCTAATCACACCACATTCTGCTTTAATGTGTCACAAGGCCTCTTATCTTCCTTTTCTTCCAGGCTCTGGAGGTCACTCGGCCCAGATGACCTCGTATTCAGACAGCGGCTACCAGGACAGCAGTGTGAGTTATTACAGCAACCAGAACGTGGTGCGTTCGGAGCCCCGGGCGTCAATATCCAGAAGCCCAAGAGCAGAGGGTCAAGCCTCTGGACAGGTAGGCCTGATCCCCACAGGGTTACATTGCCACTCATTTAAATGTAACTTTGTTATTACATTGTTTGCCTTGTAAAATGCTGAAACACGTGTGCATACGCAAAAATATTTTGTGGTGTACATAATTTTAAGGTTCAGGTACATTCTTAATCTTGAAAGTAAACCCTCCAGACTCCAGATAAAATCCGACATATGTCCTGTGGCACCTCTTTTAATAAACAAACAAACCTTCACGTCATCCATAAGCCCTGTAACATCACATACCACATCCCCAATCAGCTGGCACGCTCTACCTGGGTGGCTCACATCTGGAAGTGGCTAGTCCATCCAATGCCGTCACCAGCCTGGTACCTCCCGACAGCACAGTTCAAGTCTGTCCATTTTTGCTCACCGTCCACAGTCTGGGAACCCTGTATCCACCTGCCAAACCTGGAAACTCAAAGACCATCAGCTGAGGCCGGTAGCATCCACAACTTCCGTTTGGGATTGGGAGGTAACTCCAGAGTGCTGATGCAAACGGAAATCCTCTCTTAACGAGAGCGTTCACGACAGTTCAATTCCAGGGACAAAAATTGGCCAGTTGGACCTCATCAGACTCATACCTGGACAACTGTGTAAACTGCCTTGTTTAAAAACTGAGCATTTGACTCTAAAGGTACAGAGCGGGGTCACTGAGGGCTAAGATGCATAGTACATGAAAGTCATCAACACTCTGCTGACTCAGCAACTACAGAAAGCTGCACTCAATGTGAGCAGCAGTTGTCTGGAAGAAAATGCCTTGTTGATGCAGGAGAACAGAGGAGAATAGCCAGACTGCTTCCAGCTGAAAGGAAAGGAAACAGTAACGCAAATGAACACTTGTTACAACCAACGCATGCAGAAGAGCATCTCTAAATGCACAACATGTTGATCCTCGAAGCAGATGGGTTATAGCAGCAGAAGACTCCTGTCAGCTAAGAACAAGAGACTAAGGCTGCAGTTTGAGTTAGCGCACCACAACAGAGACAAGACATTGTCTGGTCTGACGAGTCTTGGTTTCTGCTGCAGCATTCATATGGTATGCGTAAACAGCATCAAAGCATGGATTCATCCTGTCTCGTATCAGCGGTTCAGGCTGCTGGTAGTGTGATGGTGAGAGAGATATTCTCTTACCACCCTTCATGCCAAATGAGTAGTTTTTAAACCTCATGGCCTACCTGGGAATTGTTGGTGACTTTTACCGTCCGTTTATGACCACTGTGTACCATGATCTTCTGATGCCTGCCTCCAGCAGTTTAAGACGCCATGTCACAAAGCTCAGATCATCTCAAACTGCTTTCCTGAACCTGAAAATTAGTTCTCCGCACTTGAATGGCCTCCACAGTCACCAGAGCTCAATCCAATAGAGCACCTTTGGGATGCGGTGGAACGGAAGGTTCTCGTCGTAGATGTGCATCTGTGGAATTTGCACGTGTGTAATGCTATCATGTGAATATCGACCAAAATCTCTGAGGAATGTTTCCCCTATCTTGTTGAATCTATATCATGAAGAATTTAGGCAGTTTATGAAGGTAAAAAGTGAATCTAACTTGGTACTAGCAAGTATACCTTATAAAGTGGCCAACAAGAGTAAATAAACAATTGGTCATTATTTGTATATTTTGAGCTTCAAACATTTTTATTGACCTTGGAAAGCTTCGGCACGATTCCCCCATAAAGTCAATTTAAAAGCAGCTCTTGATCTTTTGACTGAAAGGAAGGTCTAATTAACTTTGAACCGCAGCTCCCGCCAACATGGAGGGGATGTCAGGGAGGGAAAAAAATGCTAATTTGCTTTAATACTGACAACTGAGTGAATTCCAGTTGCTGACGAATCATCATGGAGCATGATCAAAAGGTCCAGAGCAGGTAATTGAACCATGTGAGGAGGAGTCATATTCAGCTTCCCAATGTTTGACTGTTTCTCAGAGAGTCGGCACCTGAAAAATTTATATATTTTTTGCTCTAAGTAATGATATTCTTTCTCAAAGTAATGACAGCTAGCTGAGGCTCACTAATTACTGTCATGAATGGTGAAGAACATCAACTAAACCCTTCAAATCAAATCCACTCCTACCTTGAAAATGGCGCAGGATCCTTTCTTTTGTGGCTAATAATTATATGCACTTAGTATGAAAGTAGGAGCAGGAATGACAGATAATGGTGAGCCCATTTGAATTTTCTCCTGATTTATTCCAAACCCAGCAGCCTCGCTGGAAGGGCTTACATGTCTCGGCTCTTAATTTTCCTCAAGGCGTTTGAGGCTTCGGTGGATTAAGGCGGCACAGATCGGCATCCAGTTGGCTGCGTCTTTAATTGGGAGACATTTTACATTTCATAATAAGGAAAAAGAAAATGTTTGTCGCTATAAATCAGGAATATTCTGTCAGATCTTCCTAAAAAGTGATGCTGAGTCTGGAGCGTAATGAATTAGGACCTTTTCCCCAGAGGCACACACGTTCAGTTTCTTGGACAAATGAAAAAGATAATGATGTTCTTCATCAGACGTGATAAAGCGTGCTGTCTCAGAGTGTCGCATTACTCGTAATTGGCGAGTATATTTGCAAATGGTGGTGGCGCAGAGTGCAGACTTTGCAGTTCATTTGTCAGGTGTTTATTTAGGCAGCCAAAATGCTGAGGTGATTAATTGTCAACAGTGTCGTGGATATTATATTTGACATTTTTAGTTTTTATTCCAGAGAGCACAGAGGAGCAAAGAATCAAGTGAATGTTAATTAGAAATGAATAAAATGTCAATAAATGTCATTTAATAATGATGCAGGGAGGACTGCTGGGATATTTAAACAATATTTATTTCAACTTCATTTATGTCATTTCACAAAATTAGGATGAAAATGACAAAAAACACATTTTTTCTCTGTTTTAATAGTTTTTTAGACAATAATATGCTGTGTGTTTCTTTCAGTCTCATTGCCACAGGTGTATAAAACCAAGCAGCTAGCCATGCAGTCTGCCTTTACAAACGTGGGTCATTTTAAAGAGCTCACTGAAGTCAAGTGTGGTACTGTAATAGGTTGCCACCTTTGCCACAAATTAGTTGGTGAAATTTCTTGCCTCCTTGATATTCCAGCATCACCTGTAAGTGGTATTATTGCAAAGTGGAAGCATTTAGGAACTGCAGCAACTCAGTCACCAAGTGGCAGACCACATAAAGTTACAGAGTGAAGTCACTAAGTATTGAGGCGCATGGTGCGTAAAAATCATCAAAAATCTGCTAACTTAATAACTGCAGAGCTTCAAACCTGCTCTGGCGTTAACATCGGAACAAAAACTGTGCACTGTGAGCTTTATGACATGCATTTGCATGGATGAGCAGCTGCGTGGGAGCCTTGCATCGCCAAGCACAATGCCAAGTGTTGGAGTTTCATAAAGCACACAGCCACTGGACTCTAGAGCAATGGAAATGTGTTCTGTGGCTGAATCATGCTTCTCTGTCTGGCGGTCTGATGGATGAGTCTCAGTTTAGTGAATGCCAGGAGAACGTTACCTGTCTGACTGCACTGTGCCAACTGTAAAGTTCGGTGGAGGAGGGATAATGCTATGGGGTTGTTTTGTTGGGATTGGCCTGGGCCCCTTAGTTCCAGGGAAGAGAATTTTTAATGAATCAGCTTACCGAGACATTGTGACTCAAGGCAAGGTCTTTAAAGCCATGGTTGGATTAGTTTGGTGTGGAAGAACTTGACTGGCCCACACAGAGCCCTGACCTCAACCCCATCTAACACCTTTGGGATGAACTAGAAAGGAGGCTGTGAGCCAGGCCCTCTAGTCCAACATCAGTGTCTAACCTAACAAATCCTTTTCTGGATGAATGGGCAAATTCCCACAGACACAATCCAAAATCTTGTAGAAAGTCTTCCCAGAAGCGTGGAAGACGTTAAAGCTGCAAAGGGGGGCTAACAATATATTAATGCATATGGATTTAAAATGGAATGTCAGAAAAGCTCCTGTAGGTGGAATGTGTAAGTCACCCAATAATTTTGTCCATATTGTGTACCAGTAGTAAATCTTTAAAGGTAGAGGTGTTTACTTTTCTTAGATTATTTTCAGGGTTTTTAATTGTTTTTGTTTCTGTGCACGCTTCCAAGCACATTACTGCAGGATGCACATTTTAAACAGCGCACAAGTGCAATTTAATGGTTTTTGCACAAACATAATGACCTGTGAAATTCAAAGGGCACTTTAGTAAAGTGCAATAAAAGTGCATGCCTCATTATCAGGCAAATAAAATGTCACATTTTCACTATCTGGAAGGCTAACCTGCAATATTTCTTTTTCCTGTTGGCTTCCCAGGCATCCAGCCGCATGTTGCGGAGGATGGCCTCCCTCCCCTCCAGGAGCCAGTCCCCTGGCTGTGGCACCGCCGGCACAGTCTCACCTTCCCGCATCTCCCTGCGAACATCCCAAGGCAGCACGTATGACTCACCTATCCTGTCTGAGCCCAAACCGCTGGCCGCCGTTTTCCCAGGCACCACCATGCCGCCCTCCTGTCCCTCACCAACCTCCCCGACTGACGGGACCCAGGGTGTGGGGAGCAGTGGAGGAGGTGGGGGAGGAGTAGGGGGCCGCCTGGGCTCCACACTCTCCTTGATCGAGGGGAGGGGTTTGACGGGGTCCCCGCTGCGTTCAGGGATGACAGCGGTGCCACAGCACTACGGCTCCACGCTCCCCAGGCAGAGCCAGCCACTGGCATACGGCGCAGATCCATATGGCCTGTACCAGAGGAGTGCTCTGCCCCGCCCTGACAGCCTCATAGGTCAGTGTGACATCCAGCTACATAAATATCATGCTGGTGCATGCCTGAGGAAATTAGTCCCCCAAAAATGGGATGAGATGTCAAGAGACTGTTGCTAATGTGTCTGCACCCTAAGAAGAGATTATTAGCTTTCTTAATGGGATTTAGATGCAGCCAGTTGGCTCAGATTAGCTCAAACTCTGGAAACAGGAGTAAACAGCAAGCCCAGCTCTGCCAATCAAATGTAACATTCAGTAATTAACATGCTTGTTTAATCCATGCACAGATCATATTTTACAGAGGGTTATTTGTAGACATTTATTTTATCACAAGTCTCCACTAATTTCATGGCTGAACTCAACTCATGAAAGTCTGTTTTTGAGCTGCCAGGTGTGTCACGTTGCAAGAAATAGGTCAGCGGGAGTGTATATATCAGTGGTTCGAAAGTGGGCACCAGGGTGCATGTTACAATGTGTCAAAAATGCATAAACACATTTTTGTTGACAAGTTTTGCAATAACACCTCGAAACATCAAAACAAAAGAAAGTTGGTGGGTTTTGGTGCCGACTTTGCCTCAGTTCCACTCTTGCTTGCTTTACTTTGTCTTTTTCCCTGAAATCAGAAATACTTGATAGATAACAGAAGTACAACTTTCATTGCTAGTTACATTTAACAGCATTTCAATACATTCTCAGGATTTCTGTTTTACATGCCTGCCATTTATTTGTGCAAAGACTACAGCTAAACTCAGTGACCACTTCATCAGGTATACTGGTTCAATTTCTTGTTAAACTCGGGGCATTTGGGCATGTAGACAAGATGACCTGCTGAAGTTTAAAGCGAGCATCAGAATGAGGAAGAAAGGTGGTTTAATGATTGTTGGTGCCGCACAGGCTGGTCTGAGTATTTCTGAAACCGCTGATCTGCTGGGATTTTCCTGCACGTCCATCTCTAAGGTTTACAGAGAATGGTCTGAAAAAGAGAAAATACCCAGTGACCCGCAGCTTTCTAGGAGAAAATGCCTTGTTGATGTCAGAGGTCAGAGGAGAATGGCCAGACTGCTTCTAGCTGGAAGGCAATAGAAACTCAAATAACTACCAAATAACAACCAAGGTATGCAGAAGAGCACCTCTGAATGCACAAGTTAAACCTTGAAGCAGATGAGCTACAGCAGCAGAAGACCACACTGGGTACCACTATGGCAGTTAAGAACAGGAAACCAAGGCTACAATTCACATGAGCTCACCTTCACTGGACAACAGAAGATTTTTAAAACACTGCCCTCTATGAGGAGTTTGAGTCTGGTCTGTTATATCCAAGTATTTTTATTATTTTTCAGACAGATAAACACACAAACATACAATGTTGTCACCCCGTCCCTCCTCAAGATACCAGACCTTACAAAAGTTAGTGTTAATTATTGTCTGACTTATTCATATATGTTTTCTCGAACCTGAAGGGAAAAAAAATGAAGAGAAAACAATTTAATACTGTATATTGAGAGTATAGACAATACTATACTCAAAGACCAATGGGTCACTGGGTAATACACATTCAACATAACACAATCATCAATCAATATCACTGGCAGACAGAGTCTGATCTGTAGAGTCTTGATTTCTGCTGCGACATTCATATGGCAAGGTCAGAATTTAGTGTAAACATGAACGCAAGGATCCATCTTGCCTTATATCAATGGTTCAGGCTGCTGGTAGTGTGATGGCAAAGGGGAATATGTCCATATGGACCAAAACCTCTGAGGAATGTTGCCAGCACCTTGTTGAATCTATGCCACGAAGAATTAAGGCAGTTCTGAGTTCAAAAGGGGGTCCAGCTTGGCACTAGCATTGTGTATGTTATGAAGTGGCCAGTGAGTCTATAAAGACGTGTAAAAAGAACTATAAAACCTGACGCAGTTGATACTTTTTACTTTTTCAGCTTACATTTTTCAGCAGGCTGGCTCATTCCTTGGAACATATATACAACCCCAATTCTGTGCTGCGATAGTCTGAAAGTGGGAATTAAACTCCCTGGTGTCTCTGTCACACTGTGTGTGCCAAAATAGCTGCTGTTCCATCCGTACCTCACAGTTACTGTTACGGCAGCTTGATGACCTTTCTTTAAAACTGTTAGGTCTAAGTCATCATTGTTGGCGACCCTAATCCTAAACTATCAGAATGTGTCATTTTTGTTTTTCCAAAAATTGTCGCAAGTCTTGCCGTCGGAGTTAACAACTTCTCTCACAGAAGCCCTTCATTCTCATTCCAGGGCTTAAAACACTCCCTTTGGTCAGGTGCCACTGACGTTGTAGAAATAAGCACAAGGTTGTCCCAGTGCACTGACCTTAATGTTACTGAACACTGAGAGTTAACGGTCCCTTTTTAAGGAGCTGCAAAGTCTGCATGTGGAAGCTGGAAGAAGTAAATTAGACATTGGTCAGCTAAGACACCAGCAGTCAAAGCTCTGTGTTTTTTGCTTTCATTTTCACTCACTCGTTGTGTTTATGCACTAAAAGCTACTTGAAGGCTTAGACGTGAAAAAAGAGGCAGATTGACTAAAGCAGGTTAATTTATTGAGGCCACTGCAGGAATTCAGAGGTTAACAAAGTCCAAGAGACTTGAGGAGCACAGCTCAGAATACAAAACTAGGCACTGTGCAAAAGTCTTGAGCCAGCCCTCATTTCTTTCTATTCTGCCTCCAAGGAGCCAGACTTTTTTGTCATCTTTTAAAGTGACCTCGAGTTCTGACATCACAAAGTACGCTGCTGTCCCAACTGGCAGCACTGTTCTCCCATCCTCTGGAGTCTGAACTCTCAAGTGAACTTGCCTAGTACAAACTACCAAGTATGCAAGTATATACTTGGTGTACGTGATATTAAGAAATGCCCCTTATTTACACCACCACTAGGGGTCACTTAACCTGCTTGCCCAAGTGACCCACAACAATGTGCAAAAGTCTTAAGCCACCCCTCGTTTCTTTATACAGGATGTTTCGGTATATACATATTGTTTCAATATAGCCACCCTTCTTTTCAATAACAGTCATAAGTCTTCCATCCATGGAGTCTGTCAGTTTCTTGATCTGCAGATGATCAACTTTTTGTGTAACAGCAACCACAGCCTCCCAGAAACTGTTCAGAGAGGTGTACTGTTTTCCTTCAAGAAGGGCTTACAAGTCCTTAATAGGGTTTAGGTCAGGTGAGGAAGGGGGCCATGTCATTATTCTTTCATCTTTAAGGCCTTTACTGTCTAGCCATGCAGTGGAGTACTTTGATGCATGAGATGGAGCATTGTCCTGTGTAAAAATCACTTTTTCCTATACCACTGCTGTAAGAGAGTGTCTGGCAGTAGGTTTTGGAGTTTAGTTTGAGTCCATCTTCAGCCCAAAAAGGTCCAACAAGCTCATCTTTAATATTACCAGCCCATACCAGTACCCCACCTCTACCTTGCTGGTGCCTGATTGGAACCGGAGCTCTGTTGACCGTTACTGATCCGGCCACGGACCCATCCATCTGGTCCATCACTTTCATCTCATCAGTCCATAAAACCTTTGAAAAATATGTCTTCACATATTTCTTGGTGCAGTCTTGGCACTTCAACTTGTGTGTTTGTTCAGTGGTGGTCGAGTTTCAGCCTTTCTTTCCTTGGCCATGTCTCTGAGCACTGAACACCTTGTACTTCTGGACACTCCAGGTAGGTTGCAGTTCTGGAATATGACAGCACTCGAGGATAATGGCTTCCTGGTAGTTTCACGTTTGATTCTTCTCAAATCTTTGGCAGTTCATTTGCATCTTTTTCTCTCAACATGTTTCTTGTGACCCTTTTGGGTATTTGCAACAAAACATTTTACGGTTCTGTGGTCAATCCTAATATCTTGGCAATTTCAATAGTGCTGCATCCCTCTGAAAGATTTTTTTTATAGATTTTGACTTTTCAGAGTCTGTTAAATCTCTTTTTGGCCCATTTTGCCAGAGGAAAAGAAGCTTCCTAATAATTACTGCAAACCTTGATATAGGGTGTTGCTCTCCTTAGGCCACACCTTATTGCACAAATACACATCACCTGATATTGTTAAATCCAAGAGGCATTCAAGTTTATACAACTTGCAGTTAAAAAAATATGCATAAAAATGATGATATGGTCAAAATACTCACTTACCTAATAATTACGCACACAGTGTATGAAAAATCCAAGCATAAAAAAGGCACCAAACACAAGGCATGAACCAGTGTTGCGTCTACACATAACAGACAACTTAGCAAAGAACCAATTTGAAATGATATCTTTAGGCACTTTGTTACTAGCAGCCTGTTGCTATATCCCATAATTTGTTCCCATTTCTTTCATTGATTTTTTAAAAATACTAAAGTTTGGCAGGCATAAAATAGTATTTTTACACCAACAAGGTGACTCCCAAAGAGCTATTAACTGAAAACTTGGCATATCTCAGCAATGTGTGCAGTGTGTCCTTAAAAATTAGAGGAAACCAGACAAGTGGAGGACAAAAGAAGAAGTGGTAGGCCTAAAAAGCTACATACAGCAGATGAACAGTATCTGAAAGTCATGTCCTTAAGAAATATGAAAAACCTGACACAGGAAACCTGACACAGGAAACCTGACACAGGACCTGAGAAATGTTACTGATCCTCCAGCTGATCCATCTACTGTTCGCTCAAGCTTCATCAGAAATGGTCTCAGTGGAAGGGGGGATATCAAGAATCATTCTTAAGGAAGGACAACAAGGAGAAAGGTCTGTGGTATGCCAAATTACACAAGAACGGGACTGAAAATCAATAGCAGCAGGTCTTATGAAGCAATTAATCCAAATTTGACATTTTTGGCTCAAATTGTCATCAGCACACACAAAGGAGATCAGGAGAGAGGTACAACAATAAGTGAGTGCAGCCATCTGTAAAGCACGGTAGAGGCTGTGTTTGCAAATGCTTCAATAAGTCTTTGCGCCTATTTCCCTCTTTTCCTGCAAAATATAAAGAAATGAGGGGTGGGTCAGGACTTTTGCACAGTGCTGTACATGTATACACTGCACTTCTATCTGTGTTGCCATATTTTACAGAAAACTTCATTGAGAAACAAAGATGTGTTTTGTACTTGAGTAACTTTAACCCCAGCTAAAAAAAAGTTTAAAAACTAAAGCCAAATATTCCTCACCACAGTAAAATCCCTGATCTTCATGGAAGTCTTATTTTCAGTTCTCAAAGGGAAACTGGAATGAAGCATATCACATAAACAATTAAATTCATACATGTAATAAAACCATTACAGCCATATAACAGATTAAATGTCCCTAAAAACCTACAGTCTCCATTTAGAGCTGTGGATGCTGATAAAGTCTCAGGTGTAAATGAACCTCTGGGATCTTTGCAGCCTACGCCCTTGACATTATGAACTGATGTTGCATTGCACACACACACTGACTGAAAGGTGCAGCCATTCCTTTTCTCCTCCATCTTTTGAATTGGTAATGTAACCGGCAGAGAGGTCAGTCAGTGCCCTGGAGGGCTGCTGGAGAAACCGACCTTAAGTTTCCCTTGAGAGAATGGCTGTAATGCAGTGTTTCCACAGTCGCTGCTGCAGTACAGGGCGGTCTGAATGCTGGAAATAAACAAAGCCACGCTCCGCAGCCTCGACACCATTTCCTCTGTTGATTTAATAACCTTTCCTTGGTCTGGGGAAAGTTGACTGAGCAGCGCTGATTTAATATTGTAGCACACAACATTTTTACTCTCTGTAGAGCTTCCTGCGTCTCTGTGAAACGGCGAGAATCATTAAACGATGCTGCATGTTGAACAAAATAAGTTTGAGGCAAAGTGCAAGCTCGGCAGGCGATTTTTATCTCCTATCCATACTTAGGGAGCTCATTTCATGGAGTTTTTTAGTCAAATTATCTTCCAGCACTGGCAGATAATGCTGCAGGGTTTGATAAAATTTTATTTGATGCATGGCAGTATGAAAAATAAGGAGTGTAATCTCTGAGGGGGAGGATTTCACTTGTACTAGGTAGATGTTCTGAACTCTTTAATTTTAATCTTGTTGGTGGTTGTGATTGATGTGCAGCAGTTTGAAGGAAAACAAGCCAGAAACAGATCCCAGCGCAGCATAAAAACACACATCTGGGTATACACGATCACAGGGCTTCCATTTTCTCTCTCATGATGGCTGAGAGAGGAAACTGTGTTAGTATCAGTCGGTCTCAATATAAAGCAGAAGAAGGCAGCAGCAAGGGGATACAGTCCAGTAGGTTGACAGTTATTTATCCGTCCATCCATTCACCTATGCGTGCATGCATCCATCCATCTTCTACGCTTATCTGCAGTGACGATTCTAGAGTCTGTTGGGCCCATAGGCAAAACTTCACAGGGGGCCTCTCCACCCAGCATTCATCACCATTATCTTCCAAATAATCTGACATGAAAAAAAAGAATTGAAAGACAAACTTTTTCTCCAAAACGTAGGCTTTTCAAAACAAAAGACTGAGTTTGTACTAACTGAGTACAGAAGCCATGTTCGCATATGTTTTGTAGTTTTCCTTTGTGTATAAATGTGGAGTTGTCTCAATATGCTGCAGGAAAACTACAATCCCAGTTCCAAAAAGGCTTGGACGCTCTGCAAAAGGTCAATAAACACACAGTTTGTAAATCTCATAAAGCAATATTTTATTCACAAACAAACATAGAGAACATATGAAATGTTGAACATGAGACATTTTACCATTTCATGAAAAATCTTAGTTCATCTTGACTTTGGTAGCAACATGTCTCAATAAAGTTGGCGCAGGGCTGTATTTACCACTGTGTAGCTCCTCCTCTTTTTCTAACAGTGGTCTGTAAACATCTGGGAACTGAGGAGCCCAGCTGCTGGACCTTTGGGAGAGGAAGTCATCCCATTCTTGTATGATATAGGATTCCAGTTGCTCAACAGTCCTGGGTCATAGGTCTGGACTGTAGTCAGACCCGCCCAGCAGGGCCACGAGAGGAACTGCAGCTTGTAGCACGACCTCATTTTTTTTTAGCTTTGGAGGTTGCTGCTCATGCGACACCCCATGAATGTCCAAAAGAAATGCTGAGCACGCTCCCGATCTCACTCGTCACCTCACGCTCTGCCTTCAGGCTTGAAGCACCTGAATTCCCAGTGCTGAACACCTGTGAAGATCTTCTACGTGAAATTCAGGTCAGCTTGAAACAGAAATTGATGTTTTCTCTCCCCGGTGAAATCCATGAGCATACAGTGTCAGAGGTCAGAACAGGATTTTTAATGATCTAAAAATAGCAGCCACGCTTTGAAGCCGTCTGGACCTGCTAAAGAAGATGACCTTCTGACCTATGGTTCCTCTGCAAACACACACTTGAAAATGCTTGCGAAAAACTATTTTTAAAAAGTTAAAGACGAATAAAAACCAGGACTAGAGTCAAGTGTTTGTATTGTAATATCTGATCAGAACTTCTTAAATCTGCCCCTGAAAAAAGATAATAAAACTGAAACTAATTAAACTGAATTAAAAATAAATATTTTGGCCCCTTTTTCCCTTCAGCACTGCCTTAATCCCTCATGGCATAGACTCGACAAGGTGCTGGTAACACTCCTCAGAGATTTTGGTCCAAATTGACATAATAGCATCACAAAAGTGCTGCACATCCATGATGAGAATCTTCTGTTCCATCACATCCCAAAGATGCTCTAATGGAGTGAGATCTGGTTACTGTGGAGGACAGCTGAGTGCAATGAATGCATTGTCATGTTCAAGAAACCAGAGATGATTTGAGCTTTGTGACATGCTGTGTTATCCTGCTGGTAGCAGCCATCAGAAGATGGGTACACTGTGGTCATAAAGGGATGGACATGGTCAGCAACAATACTCAGTAAGCTGTAGTGTTTAAATGATGACCAGTTGGTACTAATGGGCTCAAAGTGTGCCAAGTTAATATCTCCCTCACCATCAAACTAGCAGCAGCCTGAACTAGTTATACAAGGCAGAATGGATTCATGATTTCATGGTGTTTACACCAAACTGTGACCCTACCATCTAAATGTTGCAGCAGAGACTGAGACTCTTCAGACCATGCAACATTTTTCTCATGTTCTCTTTACCAGTTTTGGAGAACCTGTGTAAATTGTAGTAGCCTCAGTTTGCTGTACTTAGTGGCACTGGTATGGTCTTCTGCTGCTGGTGTGATCTTCTGTAGCCCATCTGCTTCAAGGATCATCATGTTGTGCATTCAGAGTTGCTCTTCTGCATATGCTGGTTGTAACAAGTGGTTATTCAAGTCATTATTGCCCTCATAAGCAGTCAAGCCATTGTCCTCTGACATCAACAAGGCAGGATGCTGCTGCTCCAGAGATATTTTCTCTTTACTGGATCATCCATTTATCAACTTTATGTCGCTAAGCTGGGTTCAGATGGTGGGGGCAGCTGGTCAAGGTCTCCCTCTCCCCAGCAACCTCCTCCAGCTCCTCCAGGGGGGACACCAGGGTGTTCCCAATCCAGGTGAGAGATATAATCTCTAAAGCATGTGCTGGGTCTGCTCAGGGGCCTCCTCCTGGTAGGACATACCCTGAACACCTCACCTATGAGGTGCCCAGGAGGCATCCTGGTCAGGTGTTCGAACCACGTCAGCTCATTTCAGTGTGGAAGAGTAGTAACTCTGTGCTGAGCCCCCTCCCGAATGATCAAACTCCTCACCCTATCTCTTAAGGGAGAGCTCGGACACCCTTCGGAGGAAACTCAATTCGACCACTTGTATCCACAATGTCAATCATTCAGTCACCACCCAGAGCTCGTGACCATTCTCTGTAAACCCTAGAGACAGTTCTGCAGGCAAACCGTAGTAGTTCAGCAGTTTCTGAAATACTTAGACTAGCCTGTTCTGCACCAACAACCACACCACGTTTAAAGTCATTTAAATCACCTCTCTGCCCCATTCTGATGATCTGTTTGAGCTTCAGCAGGTCATCTAAATGTCTAAATGCATTGTGTGTCTGCCATGTGATTGGCTGATTAGTTATTTTTAATGATTAGTTGATCAACATGCCTATTAGATCCCATCCCTACAGGACTTTTCAAAGAGGTCCTGTCATTGATTAATGCTTCAGTTTTGAATATTATCAATTTATCCTTATTAACAGGCTATGTGCCTCAGGATTTTAAAGTGGCTCTAATTAAACCACTACTTAAAAAGCCTTCGCTCAACCCAGCCGTCTTAGCTAATTACAGACCAATTTCCAACCTTCCTTTCATTTTAAAAATTCTTGAAAGAGTTGTTGCTGAACAACTGTGTGATCACTTGCAAAGGAATGGTTTCTTTGAAGAGTTCCAGTCAGGATTTAGAGTTCATCATAGCACAGAAACCGCACTAGAAAAGGTTACTAATGATTTTCTTATAGCTTCTGACAGTGGACTCGTCTCTGTGCTTGTTCTCCTAGATGTCAGTGCAGCATTCGATACAGTCGACCACAACATCTTACTACAGAGGCTACAGTACTCCTTTAATACCAATGGAGTAACACGGCATACATTTTCACTGCTATGCAGAAGATACCCAGCTATATTTATCAATGAAGCCAGATGACTCAAATCAATATG
>VUQH01048732.1:0-11536 GCA_015106775.1 Etroplus canarensis | reverse complement strand
AAAAAAGCCAAGATGAAAGTGAGAGGGAAGGTCACTTCCCCTTCCCACACATCATAAAAGCCTTGTCCTCTCTCTCTCTGTTCTCCTCCTCCTCTAATGACTCTGCCTCCTTCCCTCCACTGCCCCCATCCTTTCTTCCTCTCCTCTCACTCTCCCTCTCTTCCACATTAGCATCCTCTCCACTCTGCCAGGCTGCTAATGTATTCCAGCCTACAAAGAGCTGAGAAGGGAGGAAACATCAAATGAATAACTTATAGGGAATCACGGCATCGTCTCTCACCTGCTAAAAGCCAAAGAAGGCCCAACAAAACAAGCATCTCCCAAGGGTCCCCCCACCACCAGCCCTCCATGTCTGTCTAAAGCGCTTTCGACAGCAGCCTTCCTTCTCCATAGTCTTCATGAAGTTTGAGAAACAAGGCCAGTGCTGATGTTTTCTATGCTGAAGTTGTTTTGTTTGGGGATAGGGCTGGAACACGCAGAAATGGATGTGTTTTTTTATGACATTGTCAGTTCTCAGAAGAGATTTTTATGTAAGAAGATACAATCTTTTTTCATATTTTTCTGCTCCCTCCCAATTTAGATTGGCTAATTTTTCTTGCACTATGACACTCTTACTGTTAGCCTGGGGAGGATGAAAACTGCTAGGTCACTCTGCCACTTCTTGTCACCAGTTAGAGAGCAGCCTTACCACACCATCCCCCTTAGATTCCACCTCCTTTTCGACAAGTGTCCTCACTCTACACTGCTTGCAGAGACAAGGACAATTCATCTGCTTCCAGCCTGCAAACAATGCCCACTGTGACCATGAGCCCCCCCCAGCCACACCCAGAGCATCACAGCTGGGGACTGAACCCAGATTCCTATAGTGGTTGGAGAGCAACTCTTCTTCTGTATCATGGGTGCATAACCCAACACCTATCTTTTCTGCCAGTATCAAAAAAGCAGTTTTCACACGTGCGCTAGGGACAATTTTGTGAGAATCAGGTCGGAATATTTGACATAGTCGTCCTTTCTCACATCAAGCACACAGCAGGAAAAAGTCCGCATCAGACATGTTCGCACTGGAAATGTTATGTGTGGTTTTAGGTCAGGGAGCTGTACGGGTAGTAGGTGCAAGAGTCAGAACACATGACACCCAAACACTAGCTGTGAATGCACCAGAATATTAAATGCTCTGTTCTGACATCAATGCAATCTTAAAATCACATGGACTTGCTACCAAGAAACTTGCAGATTCAAGACCTGCTAATGCCCAATCTGCCTGCATCAAACACTTGCATTCCCACATGCATCACTCTCAGGTAAGTATGAAAAGTTCATGGCTGCACCGCACGGGTGAAAAGGCTAAAAACGAGCCATTAATCTTACTTAACTATTTCTTCTAACACTTAATGATGTCATATTTATTACTTCTGCCAAGGAGGCTATCTTTTTGGTTTGGTTTATTTGTCTGTTTGGTAACAGGATTATGCAAAAAGTAACAGACAGGTTGGCACAAAATTTTTTACCAGTGGTGAGACTTGGCCCAACTTAAAAGAGATTAACTTTGGAGCCAACCTGGATCTGGGTCTGGAGCCAGGATTTTTTTTAAAGGTTTCTTCAGCATAGTGAGATAAGGTAAAATTTGGCATTATGTGCCATATATCAGAATAACACACCATAAAAAAAATTGCAGATCAACTTGCCGAAAGTTGGATTAATGTTAGATTCTATAAATACAGACGGGAATGCTTTACCTTAGGAAAACAGAAATTCAAGGATTGTTCAGCCTTGGCGGAGGTATACAGTCTCAGACTGCTGTTGTTTTGTAAATTTTTGGTTACTTTGGTCAATTTGGAAAAAAAAAAATTGTTGCTAATCAAGTTGACGGCCCAAACAGCTTTGAATCCATACATGGATCATTTGTTAGTCTATTCACCTGTCCATGCATCTATTTTGTACTCTTCTACCCATTCAAACTGAACAATGCAATGCAGTTGCTACAGTGCAGCTGGGTGGCTATCGGGCGACAGCCACGGCTAAAAGATTGGCGGTTTCAGTCGCGACTCTTCATTAGTCTAGACAAGCACAATTCAATTAGATTTCAATTAGTCCGATGGTGGAGGTCAAAGACATGGTGGGTTCCCCAGTAATTAATCCAGGGAGCCGAGCTGAGCCCAAGCTTAACTGAGCTAAGGCAGGCATGGTTGGGACATCTAGATGGCTGGATGGGCCCAATACGCACAAACCCGCTGGGTGTGTGTGTGTGTGTGTGTACGTGTGTGCGTGTGCATGTGTACGGAAGGGAGGGGGTGGGTGGGATAGATGATGGTGTCTGCCAGCAGATCCCCACTGACCTTGATTCACACCACACACACACACACACACACACACACACACTCAGTGGGGGAGGGGAGGAGGGATGGGATGGGGGAATAGACGGCGATCTGGCACACGCAGATACACAAATGCACACGCATATCCACACATACACATACACACACACACACACGTAGCATAAGCTCATTGAAAAACACAAACAAACACATGCTACTTACTGTGCATGCATTTTCACAGTTTAAGTACACAACACTACAGACACAACACACAAACTCACACAGGGAGGGTAGGGACAGAGGGATGGATTGACGAGGGGGAAAAAAGTCAGAAGAAAGATAGATACTCATCTGACAGACAGAGGGGTGGATGGACTGAGTGGAGGGAGTGATAGACTAGTCTGACATTCTTCCAGAGGAATGAGAGAACGAATGGAGAGACAGATGATGAAAAAGCGGCGTGGCTGCTGACTGAGGGAGATAGCTAGCCATTCATCCGTCTGACACTGAGAGGACATAGACAGAAGGAGAGAGAGAGAGAGAGAGAGAGAGAGAGAGCGAGAGAGAGGGAGAGGGAGAGAGAGACAGACAGACAGACAGACAGAGCGTGAGATGCTGTGTTTGCTGTAGTCAACACAGCCTAGTGTCTCCCTGCGCACTGTCCATCGGCCTGTGGTAATACTGCTCCCGCCATCTGCTGCCATGCACACATGAACACACAGACAAAGTGCTGCTGGCGGGTTACATCAGCAGCACTAAGTCACATAATAAAGCCCATAGTCACAGATCAGGATTATACAAGAGATCTGCGAGTCACAACGGTTGGTGTCGACATGGCGTCCTGTGCAGTGTGCTGATGATAGAGACCCAAATTCCTTTCATCTGTTGGACAAAAACTCAAAAAATGTCTTACTTTTGATTTGCCAGTTGCACCTTTTTGAATGAGTTTCAAAGAGCCTGGAGCAATAAAACTTCTTATGCACAAAAAGGAAATGAAAAATACCAAAAAAAGAGTTATAAGGTCCTGAGGCAAAAGGAGAAATATTCCCTGCTTGTGCTGAACTCTTTCTGTCAGGATGAAGAGACCAGCATAGGAAGCTGGAATGAAAATAGTTCATGCTTAAATGTAATAACAGGAGACTTGGTATCTTACTCAAGGACACTTAAGCCAGTAAGGGTAAAACTGAACTTCTGCAATGGAAGCATCAGCAAGCAATGCTGTATGTACACCAAACAAGCACTGTTGTTTGAGTGTATGTGTGTGCCTTCTCTCCTATATTGTGACAGATGGCAGACCAGACTGTTAGGGGTCCAGTAGCGCGTCACGATGAGCCAAAAAACAGCCTAAAGCCTCCCATGTTTATGTGTGTGTATATGTGTGTGTGTGTGTGTGTGTGTGTGTGTGTGTGTGTGTGTGTGTGTGTGTGTGTGTGTGTGTGTTATATGCGCATGCGTGACATATCATCCAGCATAGGGGATCCTGAAACCCAAAACTGATCCAGTTAATCTAGGAGGTGGAGGTGGAAGAAGAAATAAAGGTCACTTGTGCACAAACACACACACACATATGCACATGTACACCATTTGGGACAGCAGTCAATCACAATTCGGACAAGCTGGCATGGGCAAGCAGAGAATTAGGAAGGATTATGTATATGGAAGGAGGGAGGGGAAGAGAGGAGTGGTGGTTGAAGCCTATTTTACAGTATCACAAAACAACAGGGAGGTGGGACCCTCTGGCTATAACTATCACCTGTCTGTCAGTTAATCTGTCTGTCATGAGTTTGACTGTAAGACTAGATGAAGTAATGACACTCAGGCACAATGATGGCCACAAATAGTGACATCAAGAGGAAAGCATTTACTGTCTGAAGATGATCTGAAATTACATTTAAGCATCACCCATTCCCAGGAGCCAATGGACTCCGCCAGGAGAGCCCATTTCCACTAATCTTTTTGATAACTTTTATGGACAGAGTTTATAGGTGCAGCTAAGTTTTGGTGGGCTCAGGATGCATCTTCACATTCTTCAGATGAAGAGGTCCTTGCCAACTTAATTGAACAGTCATCCACAGCTTGCAGTGGTGCAGTTTGGTGCAATTCCAAGTCTACATTTACAGTGGATTCCACGATCTGGGTTGGAGATAAGCTGTTGCTTTAAGAGCTAGGTTCATGAGTGGGGGGATAGTGAAACGGGGGTATACTGACAGTGCAGCATCTGCAGTGATGCAGATACTTGACCAGTCTGTCGATTTACTGGTCAATCTACACTTCTATCCTTGCCTGTGGCCGGCTGTATGTAGTGACTGAAGAAACACAAATTGCAGTAATTTGCTTCTTCCACAATATCATAAAGTATTTACACAGCAGTCTTTTTAAAATAATTAAATCCTGCATTGGTAGTATTCATGCTTACTTCCTGCAGTAGCAAAAAAACTCTGCACATGACAGCAGTCAAATTAGTGTAAAACCAACTGCAACATATAATACCACCACATGTGTGGTGCCAGGATCGTCTTGAGTGTGGACATTACAAACAAAGCAAGAATGCACATGTAAACACATTACTCCACTGAGTCCAAGCAACTAAAAAAAAACTTCTCATGTCATCATGTTTCCATTTTTCTTCTCTTGCATTATGTGAATAACTCACATCATCAAATCTTGTGTGGCCTTTACAAACTGTCATTCAGTAAATGTCACAAGTCAAAGTCATGGTACACAAACACCCACTCTTTCTTTGGATAAGATATTAAAAACTGGGGAAGTTGCAGATGAGTGCTTTTTATTAACTATTCACTTCAAATGATGCAGGAACAGTTTATTTTCTAACATTTTCCGTCAGTTTTTTATTCTGTTTTCCCCTCACCATGGAGGGTTGTGTCAGGAAGGGCATCCGGCGTATAACCCGTGCCAGATTACCAATATAGATTAATCCACTGTGGCCACCCCTTGGGGAAAATACAAGAGAGCAGCCGAAGGGAAGGTACTGGGTCAGTCTGGTTCTGTCTGTGTCAGTCTCTCTGCCTGTCTGTGTTTCTGTTGTGCAAGTCTTCTGTTGAAGCAGCTGCCTGTTCTTTCACCATTGACAGTGGCTGCCCAAGAGAGGCAACAACTGTTAAACAGATGCAGGTCTGGGAGTGATTGGGAAAGAAATGATTCTATCTGTCTGCTTGTCTCCTTGGTGTATCTGTTTAGCCTCTGGCACACTTTCTACCAACTTGTAAGTATTCACACAGTATAAGCAGGCATGCCTATGCATGGATGCATTCATTCAACCAAAACACCCACAAAACATTTTCTTTTTTTGCACTTTTACTTCCTTCTTTTTTCTCTTCTCTCATGCTTTACTCATCCGACTTACTCCCTCTATTTTTTCTTTCCCATGTGCATCTCTCCGAGACAAGCAGAGACACATTCAGATAGCACATGAAATAATAATTGCCTTGTGAAATATTTAGGAAAAAGGCACATGAATAGATGAGAAATGCCAAGTGTGGCAGAGGAGTGTCAGTGCCCCTTGTGTACATGTCTGTGTGTGTGTGAGTGTGTGCTGACGTGAGCAGTAACATAAGGAACAGCTCACTGATTTAGACTTTGTGGATAACAGGCTGAAGAAAAGGAATGGGAGTGTAACTTGCATATCAGCCATCTTCTTACAAAGCCCTCAGAGTTTCATTTTTGTTTGTCATATACAGTTTTGCCTGCATTTCCACAGACCACTCAAGTCTTCATTACTAAGAGAAAACACTACATCAGAATCCCAAAGATAAAATCCCATTTAGAGGTACCGGCTCTCTCACTGTACTGAGAAATCATGAACATCTCTGCTGCTCACTCTTCCTGCCAGTTGTTCAATTTTTTCAAGCCTTTACACTAAACACTTAAGTGTGAACAAGCCTACATTTAAGGACATGACTGCCTAACAATTTCAGGAGTATCAGGTCAGGACATTGTCTGAAGTTGTCAGATGGCTGCCCCTCCATGAGCCTAATTCTGCCAGAGGTTTCTTCCTGTTCAAAGGGAGTTTTTCCTTCCCACGGTCGCCGAGTGCTTGCTCATAGGGGATCGTCAGATTGTTGAGGTTTTCTCTTTAACACGGTAGTATCTTTACCCTAGAGTGTGAAGCGTCTTGAGGCGACTTTTGTTGTGATTTGGCGCCATATAAATAAAATTAAATTGAATTGTTCTATCTCACATGCATCACACAGCAGGAGAAAGTCCATTTCAGGAGAATTCTTCCTACTGGAAATACTCAGTGTGGTTTTATGGAGGGAAGTGCCAGAAAGGAGCACAGGAGGCGTACAACAGACCGTTGCCTGCGCTATTCTCACAATTGCACAAATCATAATAGGTCATTACACAGACTTTGTACTTAGGAGCTGGCAGGTTAAAGACTGTTTAAAAGTAGATCTGACTGAGAAGGATATTTGCATTCTCACATACACCTCAATCAGATTATGTTCAGAATAGTTCATGGCCACAGTGCAAGTGTGAAAACAACTATAGTCACTAAGAATTTGAATCAAGACTGCTTCCAGTTGAAAAAGCCGTGCCAAATTGTCTGCTCTATCAGAATTGCATCCTTCAAGCTTATAAATTCTTTTCATTAATACTGTGATGTTTTTAGTTGCACATTCAAGGTTTTAACAGAAATTCTGGCACCCTCCACAAAAGTTTTAACCTTCCAAAGGAAGAATCACAAGTACTGGTTAATTTTTTTTAATAAGTAAGGTTCATTTACTCAAGCTCAAAAAACATTTTTCAATCAAATGGCCAAAAGTAACCAGAAAATACATAAACTTCTGTTAACTCAGATAACAAAAACTCTTTGTCTTAACTATATGTGGACTAAATGTGCATTGCACAAAGTCACTTCCAAAGGCACTGCCATTGCACAATAATTAATTTTAAACTCATAGCAGTGAAACTTTTGTTCCCCTGAATCACACACAAGCCTGCGTTCAGACTGACTCAGAGATAATAAAGCAGCTGGGTTGATGCTAATAAAGAAAAAAATACATTTTAGGAATCAATAAAAAAACATTTATCTATAAGCAAAACCAAATGTGAAACTTGTATCAATAAATTCTATTCAATATCCATGCTGATCAGTCATCTAGACAGTCAGCTAGCCAGTACCCCAAAAGTCAAACAGACATACAATCAGCCAGTCAATCCTCTAGTTACCAGTCAGAGTCAGCCAGTTAAAGCTGCAGCTCACCAGTCAGCAGCTAAGCCAGCGGTGGATTACAAATAAGGGAAAGATTGGCAGCTAAATGAGTCTCTGGACTCCATCCAAGCTTTGCTCTGATCATTTCTTTTAATGGCAAAGAAAAGAACACAGAACGTGGGATTTAAGGATAGAAAAAGGCCTGTTTTTAATCAGAGAGCAGGCTTAATCTGGGTGGCTGCTGATGTCTGATCACAACTAGTTGGTTGGTTAGTTGTATGACTTTTTGCTTGTTCTGTCGTCTCACTGCAGCTGTATTGTTGTTACTTGACTTTTTGCCATGTCAAGGGTTGCCTTTGAAATGCTGAATTAAATTAAATGTAAACAAGATGACAACAATGGAAAGGAGGGGAGAATGTCATCTGTGGGAGGTTACAGCAATCCTCTGTGCTGTTTACCATACGTAGCTGTCATTACATCAACAAATGTTTGGAAAAAACAAAGTGCCCGACACAGCTGTTTTCCCAAAAAATAAAAAATAAAACAGGGCCTGTATATGTGTGTGGTGTGTGTGCGTATGTATGCATGTGTGTGTGAAAGCAAACACTACACTTTTGCATGTCTTCAGCACAAACTAATAATTACTTAACCACTGCCAGTACAACAATGCAATGAAGTCACAAAGTACATCTCATGTACACTGGTGTACACTCATAAAACTCCAAGTTTAAAACACACAGAAACACTCATGAGTGCCTCCGCCCTCATTACTGAATCATATGTGATTTCTGTGGCCAGATACTGGCATTAGTTTGTTTACTTGGCTAATAAGTGTTTCATTTACACACAAAGAGATGATTACACAGTTTTGTTGCAAAAAAAAAAAAAATCATACTCATCATGGCAGATTTAGCCGAATGCAGTATTGTTTTAATCCTGCATTTCTGCAACTATGAAAAATTCAACACCTTCTGCATCCAAACTAAAGCCAAAGGTCCATATTTCTCTTTCTTTCTCCATCACGCTTGTTCCGTTTCTTTTTACTGTATACACTTAGAAAATAAACTCTGTCCAATCTTCATCCTCCAGGCTATAGACACCACAACTGCAAGGTCTGGGGAAGAATTTGTAGCAGGCACACCGTGAAGCAGCTGAAAGCATACAAACAGCCAAAGCTTTGTAGATTCCACACCTTTAAGTAAATCTGCAGAGTACAAGAAGAAGTGTGCTTGTTTGTGCAACTAAAATATATTGTATATAATGATGTACAATACATACAGTATGCGTGCATATTTCTGAGTTTAATCAGTGTCCTCTCTGCAAGCTAGGAGTCACTGACATCTCTGTCAAGCAGGTAAATACACTGAAAATCCTCCTTCTACCCCTGTCTCTTTCACTGGGGTGTGGCAGCCAATCAAGGGCTTGCACATTCACAGAAACAGTCGAGGTCGGACTGGGACAATATTTATTGTTATTGTTGTTTGCACACAGCACACACAAACACATGCACACATACCACCACTGCTCTCCTTTCCCCTTCGTCTTCCAAATCCACAAACACACACACTTTCATAGGAACACAAGAACAATACAAACATGAGCGAAACCTTTATGTACTTTAGATGTTTTGATTCATACCCAGCATGCAACACGAGCATGGAGGTTAGTCATAAATTCAATGTGTCCCCAATCATAAAAAAAAAACTAACTCCATCAACAAGATGACCAAGGAGTCACAGAACAGGTAACTGCTTAATCAAAATTAAGAGCATTATTTTTATGAAGCATTCTCACTTCACTTTGCGTGCTTAAAAGTTTTGCGTTGTAGACACACAAACACACATATATACTTACGCACAAAGGCACTTAACATGCACAAAACAAAACACACTCGGAAACACACATCTAAGTCAACAAACAAGCAGGCACACACTGCTAATACAAATATGTGCACGCTCACAAAAGGACATAGACACCTAAAAGAAAAATCACTCACAAAAACATGCCTCACACAAATCCTCTCTCTCTCACACACACACACACACACACACACAGAGTTCTGATAACACTTGCCACAAAAATCCAGTGGAACCAATTACAGCTCTGCTCAGCTGGCAAATCAGCCCTCAGTTTTTAACCCTTTCCCACCAGAGAGCGAAGGGAACAAAGTCTGACTTTTTTCTATAATAATAATAATAATAACAATGATAGCAATAATAATAATAATATTGCAGTACAACTCTTGAATCCATATTTGATCTATTTATACAGATGACAAGACCTCCAAAGTTACAAGTTGAAAGAAGTGGCATTCAAGGCAGCCTGTTTGAAATTAAACCAACATGTCAGACTGAAGAAGGAACATCATACCTGCTAAACATCTACTAAAATGAACAAAACTTTGGATGAGCTTAATTAGAAATCATGTACCTTTCAGACGACTCCCTATGAGTTTCACATACACCTCTTCACCAATAAATTCAGGTGTTTCATTCAGTCCCATGGCCACAGGTATTTAAAATCAAGCATCTATGTGAACCATGTGCTCTGCCTTTACAAACATTTGTGAAAGAATGGTTCATTCTAAAGAGCTCAGTGAATTTAAGAATGGTACTGCAATAGGATGTCACCACTGCAACAAGTCAGTTCATGAAATTTCTTCCCTCCTAGATATTTCACCATTAACTGCTAGTGGTATCACTGCAAAGTGGAAGCGCTTAGAAACCACAGCAACTCAGCCACAAAGCAACAGACCACATAAAGTTACAGAGCAGGGTCACTTTGTGCCGAGGAGCATAGTTTGTAAACTTTGCCAATGTTGTGCTGACTCATTAACTGCAGAGTTCCAAACCTCTACTAGCATTAACATCAGAACTTAAACCGTGCACCGGGAGCTTCATATCATAGGTTTTCATGGCCATGCAGCTGCATCCAAGTCTTATATCACCAAGCGCTATGCCAGGCTTCAGATGGAGTGGTGTAAAACACGCAGCCATAGGACTCTGGAAGAATACAAACATATTCCCTGGAGTGACGAATCATGCTTCTGGCATTTGGCAATCTGAGTCTGTTTTTGGTGAACGCCAGGAGAACGTTACCTGCCTGACTGCACAGTCCCAACTGCAAAGGTTGGTGGAGGAGGGATAATACAGTGGCGCTGTTTTTGTAGAGTTGGCTTGGGCCACTGAGTTTCATTGAAGGAAGATCTTAATGATTTAGCTTACCAAGACATTTTGGACAATTCTATGTTTCCAACTTTGCGGGAGCAGATTGGGGAAGGCCCTTTTCTGCTTAAGCATGACTGTGCCCCATTGCACAAAGCAAGATCCATAAAGGCATGGTTGGATGAGTTTGGTCTTGAAGAACTTTACTGACCCACACAGAGTCCTGACCTCAACCCTGTTCAACACCTTTGGGATGAACTAGAACGGAGTTTGTGGGCCTCTTGTCAAACATCAGTGTCTGACTTTCCAAATTCTCTTTTGGATGAAATGGCAAAAATTCCAACACGTACTCCAAAATCTTGCAGAAAGCCTTCCCAGAGGAGTGGAAGCTGTTATAGCTCCAAAGGGGGGGCAACTCTATATTAATGCCTATGGATTTAGAATGGGATGTCATAAAACCCCCTGCAGGTGGACGTGGCCCAATATTTTAGTCCATAGTGTTTAAGTTGTCTTTCATAAGTTAACTTTCTTCATTTCAAAGAGGCCATGACATGAAAGTGGAAGAAACTTCTTCAAGCCAGTCATCTATGATAAGGCATTACTTGTCTGTTAAAGTTATACAATCTTCTTCTTCTTTTTTCGGCTGTTCCCGTTAGGGGTCGCCACAGCGGATCATCTGCCTCCATCTCATCCTATCCCCTGCATCTCTCTCTCTGCCTCCTAACATGCTTTCCCCCATCCCCCTCCTTGGTCTTCGGCCAACAGTAGCATAGTTTCCACCAGCACCCTGTTGGCTAACGGCACTGGAGGCGGTCGTTGTTAACCCGGGCCGCGACCGATCCGGTATGGAAGTCGTGTTATGAATCCGCATATTTGATTTGGCA
>VUQH01048728.1:0-18015 GCA_015106775.1 Etroplus canarensis | reverse complement strand
TCCGTCCTCAACATTCTTTGTCCAATATATCCACTATCCCTCCTCTGAACATGTCCAAACCATCTCAGCCTTGCCTCTCTGACTTTGTCTCCAAACTTCTCAACATGAGCTGTCCCTCTGATGTACTCATTTCTAATCCCGTCCATCCTGGTCACTCCTAGGGAAAATCTCAACATCTTCAATTCTGCCACCTCCAGCTCTGCTTCCTGTCTTTTTGTCAGTGCCACCGTCTCCAAACCATACATCATAGCAGGTCTCACTACCGTCTTGTAAACCTTCCCTTTCACTCTTGCTGCTATCCATCTGTCACAAAGCACCCCTGACTCTCGTCTCCACCCACTCCACCCTGCCTGAACTCTCTTCCTTACACCTCTTGTGCTCTGTCTGTTGCTTTGGATGGTTGATCCCAAGTATTTAAACTCATCCAGCTTCACCACCTCTACTTCTTGCATCTTCACCTTTCCACCTGCCTCCCTCTCATTCACACATGTACACTGTCTTGTTTCTACTGACTTTCATTCCTCTCCTCTCCAGTGCATACCTCCACCTCTCTAGGCTCTCTTCCACCTTCTCCCTACTGTCACTACAGATCACAATGTCATCTGCAAACATCATAGTCCACGGACTCTCCTGCCTGCCCTCATCTGTCAATCTGTCCATCACCACTGCAAACAAGAAGGGGCTCAGAGCTGATCCCTGATGTAATCCCACCCCCACCTTCAACCCATCTGTCACTCCCACTTCACACCTCACCACTGTCTCACTGTCCTTATACTTGTAATTAATTAAATAATAATGCTTTAGTTGGCTTTCACCAAATGCGGCGCTGTATGTTTTGGCCAAACATCTCCAGTTTGGTCTTCTCTGTCCAAAGGACATTGTTCCAGAAGTCTTGTGGTTTGTTCAGATGCAACTTTGTATATATAAGCTGTGCTGTCATATTATTTTTAGAGAAAAGAAACTTTCTTCTGGCAACCCTTCTAAACAAGCCATACTTGTTTAGTCTTTTTCTAAATGTACTGTCATGAACTTTAACATTTAACATGCTAACCAGGGCCTGCAGAGTCTCATATGTAGCTCTTTGGTTTTCTACAGTTTCTCTGAGCATTGAACGGTCTGACCTTGGGGTGAATTTGCTGGGATGTCCACTCTTGGGAAGATTGTGGCATTTTATTAACACACACCTGAATGCTCCAGCCCAGCAAACTGCCAGAACATCTGCTTTTATAGAGGTGGTTACACTGGCTGATGATCAGTTAATCAAGTGCATTTGATTAGCAGCACTTGGCTGCTGCTTACTCTCTTAATTCTTATGGGAGCAGTAAGGGTATGCTTAGTTTTTCACAGGGTCCTGTGTAAACTTTCCTTTTCACATGACTGTTTATGGTAAGTTTTAAGTTCACTGCCGGTCTCATCATCTGCTCGATCAAAGCTTCGCATTGTATTTTTTCGTGTGAAGAGTGCGTTCTGTGTTCTCTGGCTTAACCACACGTTGCACTGTAACTGTTTCTTAATTCTGCAGTTTGATTGTAGTGTTTGTTTCCTAAGCCGTCACAATCAGAACGCAGTTTTCTCCCTCTCCCTGAGTAGTTTGTTTCTGCCAAAGTTCACCCCTTTTATGACATTTTTACTTGCAGTGAGTATTTATTGATTTTCAGTGTTTGACTGGGTGACACAGAGAAAAAGAGGCTGTATTTAAGAAAAGGTCGCCCCCTCCCCTTCCAAAAAGAAAAACCTCTACCCCCGGCTCAGATTTTCCATACAAGGAACGAGAGCATGGGGGCCCAGAGAACAAAAGTCCTTTCTTAGTGCCACATGTACTTCCATCCACCACTGTGTTGGCTGCTGGCCGCCGTGGCCCTTCAGAGGATCAATTAGCAAGCTAATACCAGGCTAACGCTCCAGATGCACACACCAGGAACTGTTTAGAGGTTGAGGGGGGCAGGGTTGGAGTAGTTGGGCAACAGAGTTTTTGAAAGAATGAAAACCATCCGAAGCCAGACTGAGCAGAGCTCCTCACTCTGCACTTTATCAGATAATCTGCAGGGTTTGTAAGTAGTAACACATCCCAAGTTCTACCACTCCATTTTTCAAGTTGCTTGATGTCATTACGTTCTTCTTTTTCGTTGCAGCAGCAGGGCCTCTTAAAGCCAAAGTGATGCCGTATTTAGATTAAGCCGTTCGTGTTAGCGGTTTTTAAAAATGTTCTTTAGACAAAACAAACTAGACTGAAAAGCTTTTGTTTATATCCAGTGTTGCATTTCAAAACAGCAAATGGTTACATTTGGACTAAAACAGTGTTAAAGAGAAACACCCTGTGCCAAACAAAAATGTAGCAGCAGCTCCCCGTTAAAAACAAATCTTAGGTCAAATGGGCTCTCAGTAAACTTCACCAAGAGCTAAGCAGCAATCATGATCATGGCTGTGTTACTGTGCAACAGGGATTTTTCTTTGATGATGAACAAACCAAAGTTTGGCTGATTAGGGCTATCACAGCTGAGCCTAGGTTCAAATTTTTAAAGAGTGGAGTTTAATTTCATTTCATCGTGTACCAGGAACCTTTTAAAGAGTGCCTTTTCCTGCTTATGAACAGGGTATATTATTTTTTTCTGTCTTACCTTGCTTATTTACTGTAAATTACTGTTTTAAAATATTTTAAAACCTACAGCTTTCAACAGATTATGTAGAAACAACTACTAAGAAGGTTACTGTAGACTTCCTGCCCAGGACAAGATGTACACTGCCTGGCCAAAAGAAAGTGACATACTCTAATGTTTTATTATTTTATTATTTCCATCCAGAGTTGCATTCATTTTTCATCAAGATCTTGATGGGATAGTCAGAGAGCTGTGTAAAGTCTTCTGGCACATCCCAAAGATTCTCAGTGGGGTTAAGGTCTGGAACCTGAGGTGGCCAATCCATATATGAAAATGATGTTGTGTGCTCGCCGAAGTCCTCTTTCTCAATTTTAGCCTAATGAATTCTGGCGTTGTCTTGTTGGAATATGTCCGTGCCATCAGGGAAGAAAAAATCCATTGATGAAAAAACTCATTCATTATTTTTAGATAATTAGCTGGCACATAATGTTGCTGAATCTCAACTTGACCAACTGAAGCCACGACAGATCATAACACTGTCCCTGCAGGCTTGTATAGTAGGTGTTAAGCATGATGTGTCAGTCACTTCATCTGCCTCTCTTCTTACTGTGATGCACCCATCAGTCTGGAATAGGGTAAATCTGGACTCATAAGACCGCATTACCTTTTTCCATTGTACCAGAATCCACTCTTTATGCCTTTTTTCTAATTACCTCACTGATAAGTGGTTTTCTTAAGGCTTTACAGCCCTTTAGTCTCACCCCCTTGAGTTCTCTTTGCATTGCATCTGTAAGAATGCTCTATTAAACATAACTGAGTCCTACTGTTGATTCTTTTTTCTGCCAAATTACCAATGTGGATTAATCCGCTGTGGCAACCCCTTAGGCAAGATATGTCATGGTGAACGAAGGAGAGGATTTGATGCTGGTGCAGATTACACAGTTTATTTTCAAAAAGTGAATAAAACACAGTAGAAATTGTGCTAGGTGCGGGGAAGTGCTATATCCGTGAGGTGAGTGTGAGGGCTGGGCCGGTGAATAGTGTCTCCAGTTCTTCTGAGATCGATATCCAAAAAGGGGTCCGTGATCCGTGAAAGTGGAGGCAGTAGGTTGGGAGAGAGAGCGCAAGCCGTCACTGCACGGCAAGAGCACAGAAATCCAAGGCAGGAAAGAACTAGCAACATTCGCTGAGGGAAGACTGGTCAGGTTCAGAGCTAGACGAGCTCACGTGAGTACTAACAACGATCC
Source organism: Etroplus canarensis (assembly GCA_015106775.1). Taxonomy (NCBI): domain Eukaryota; kingdom Metazoa; phylum Chordata; class Actinopteri; order Cichliformes; family Cichlidae; genus Etroplus; species Etroplus canarensis. Next base: position 14,171 of record VUQH01048728.1, on the reverse strand, counting down.
GGCGACGAGTTGAATCTCCGCCGCGCTTAAAAAGCCAAGGAGTGGGATCAGCTTGATGAAGAGCAGGTGTGCAGACAGAATGTCAAGGGCCCACACCTGCACCTGCAATAAAACACAACTAGCCAGCCCAGCCTAGCCCGACAGAGAGAGAGAGAGAGAGAGCTCAGAGAGGAGAGACGGACAAAGAGGGTGAGTCCGCACCTGGAGGGCATGGGACCATGACAGGATACAAGGGAGCAGCCAAAGGTACATATGTTAAATATTTGATGCAAAATCTCTACACACCTGGTCATGCTCAAGATTTGTTTCCAGCCACATTCTTCCTCAAAAACTGATGGTTCACCACCATCCTTCCAGTTTTTATTCATGTGCTGGACAGGTTTTCACCCACTTTTAATAGTTTCAGCAATCACCTTAGTTGTTTTCTTTGCTTGATTCAGGCCAATAATTTCACCCTTCTGAAACGGAGTAACATCTTTTCCATGAATACAGGATATATCTTCCAACTTGGTTGTTTAAGAAATGAAAAGCTACTCACTGCATCAGTTTAGGGTTAAATAACGTTTTGCCAGCTACAACATATTAGTCACTGCAGCAGTTATCCAATGATGAATTTAAATACCTGGGATCAGTCATCCAAAGCAATGGACAGTGCACAAGAAAGGTGAAGAAGAGAGTGCAAGCAGGGTGGAGTGGAGTGTGACAGAGGGATAGCAACAAGAGTGACAGAGAAGGTATACAAGACTGTCGTCAGACGTGCTATGATGTATGGTTTGCAGATGGTGCACTGACAAAAAGACAGGAGGCGGAGCTGGAGGTGACAAAGTTGAAGATGGTGAGAGTGACCAGGATGGACAAGATTAGAAGAAATGAGTACATCAGAGGGACAGCTCAGGTTGAGCGGGTTGAAGATAAAAATAGAGAGGCAAGGTTGAGATTGAGAGGAAGCCCGCAGAGAACGTTTGTCTGAAGGAGGTCATACAGAGGGCTGGTGTGAGGGAAGAAGATGCAAGGGACTGTGAGATGGAGGCAGATGATCTGCCTTGGTGACCTCTGAGGAGGAGGAGGAAGAGAAGAAGACGTAGAAGTATTTATCCTATGAAAGGCTCTTGCCTATTTTTGTACTGAAATCGAGATGGTGACTTCTGTTTGGCCAGGCCGTGTAGAATCTCCAGCAAGTTCTGGGTCTACCCAAGCCTTTTCCCTCAATTGGGCATGCCCAGAAACCCTCCAAAGGGAGGCATCCATGGGACATCCCAGTTAGATGGCCGAACCACCTCAACCATGTCTTTTTGACATGAATGAGCAGCACCAGATTAGTTTTTTCTTCCACCAGCTCCAGTTTTGTTTGTGTCTCTAAAATTTAGGGCTATCCAAGCCAACATGCAACTTAACTTCAGACTTTTAAAAGTAACCAAATGTGGAATTAGTCTTGCTCAGCTGCATTTTGCTAACACATGAAGAGCTGGGACATTTGCTATCAACCAACATGGCTATGAATAATGACTGGACTGGCCAAAAGAAGATCAAGGATGCACTATATATGATGGGACTGAACACTTGTAATTCCAAGAAATGCATGGAGTGAATGGTTAATGACATGGTACTGCAGCTGGTACAAAGAGCCATAGACAGCTAGCCGAACTAAGAAGAGACTCAGACAGGCCTCTGTGGGCTCTGGGATTTTCCTTGGCTCCAGAAAATAACTAGCTAGTGCTAATATCAGAGATGGAACAGCGTTTTCTAGGAAACTCAGAGGCATGGCGGTCAGACAGACTATTCCTCAACCAAATAACTCCCTCTGTTTGCAGTCATCCACATTACTGAAGTGTCCTTGAGTAAGATATTTCTCTGCCGTGGCAGTAACATAATCTCCCTGGTTTGTCTGTGTTTACATTCATGAACTGAGTTGTGGCATTTTGCATCCTGTTGAAATCATGTAAAATCCTCCATCAGCAACGTAATCAGAGCGCAGCTAGTAGTGAGCTGGGAAGGGGCTGATGTAAATATTTGACCTGTTTGCCTGCGCTTATAAATAGGTTCCACTGTGTAATTCTTTTCTGTTGCACAGTAATATCCCGAATATTGAATTGTTATCAGCCCAAAAATGTTTTCTGTGTTGCCTACAAAATTGTTCGACGAGTAGTCCATTAATGATTTCCAAAAACCGGAAAATTCTCTTCATATCTAAGAATAATTCAATCATGTTTTTAGTTACTAACAAACAAATACGCTATACCAATCTTAATAACATATAATTTTGGCATTTTTTTCATCGTTAAAGTTTCATGCCATTAAAGACTGAACAATTAACGAAGTGGCCGCTGCTGTGCCCCCTCTTGCTTTGGAGATGCACATATGGATCCGATGAAGCTGCAAGTAATTTGTTGCTTCCAGCTGTTTGAGTTTATCAAACACAGCTTCAGCTCTTGTTAATGTTTTGTCAGACCAGGATTAGGCGGCATCAGGCCACTCCACTCATCTGGATAACGTCTTACAGATGAGTCTGGGCGCCTTCAGCAAATCACTCACAAAAGCTTTCTTTTGTGTTCTGTGACGTTGGTTGGTGCTGAAATGTGGAACTAGCTGAAGTTAACCCTAAAAAAGGTATTTTTATCTCATCTGTTTGTCATAAACGTGTGGCGTGATATTTGTTTGGCCAGTGTAAGAATGAAGGTAAAAGAGTGTCATATAGCAACATCGCGGATTGTACTGTGAAAAACTCTTGAGCCTCCCCAATAGTGGACAAAGCCCAAGACTACATAAAGATATAGAAATAGATCGGATCCTGAAGTAAATGTGGGACCCCCCCCCAGCTTTTAATGTACTAACAATAATATACAGTAATCATAAGGGAAAATTGGCCTTGGTCTGGGAGATATTACAGTAAGTGTCTTTCAGAGGCAAAAGGCATCAAATCTATTTTGTTTATGTAATCTGTTGTGTAACGACATTAGCATTAAGTACGTTCACTTGCAGTTGCTATAACTCTCATGCAGTTTTTGACAAGATTGTTTGTCCTTGATGAGAAAAAAACCAAGATTTATTCATCCTGAAAAAAGATTTTATAATTCCTCAAATGTCATTTTGTGTGTGTGTCTGTCTGTTAAGGTCCAAGCAAGTTCAGGACTTTTACTTACATGCTTTGTTTTGTTCCATCTTGCTGTAAAGTTTTTATTTGGGCAACTTGGAAATAAAGGCTGTCTTCCCTATGTGATGTATGTTTCGGATCGGATCGATTTTCCCCATTGGGGATGAATAAAGTACTATCTAATCTAGTCTAATCTAATCTAAAGGTTTAAAGCTCAAATACCCAACAGTAGTAATGCAAATCAACTTTTTTTTATCATGTACTGTATGTATCACATACTGTAATATGTATAACTGTAGTAAAACTTAAAACAGCATGGAAACCCCCAGCTCCACATGAAGTAAATCTTTCATGCAGTTCTCCTCCTGCAGCCTGAATGCACAGTGAATGTGAGTTCGCATTAATGGCTTCAGTGCAACAAAACTGAGTCTATTTAGAGACTCCATTTTGGACTGAGTGGTCCTGGATCACGGGGAGGGGCAAGAAAAAGTAAAAGGCAGCGAAGAGTAGAACTGATTTTGTGTGAGTCAACTACACTGCATGTATTATTCTCATTCCAATCAGCCATGAATTTGCAATGGTGTAGTCCTTAAAACATAGCATTTTAACACGGGGCCGCAGTGGAAGCAGTTATCCTGGTCTACATGAGTATTTAATTTCTGTCTATGGGATTCTGTGTGTGTGTGTGTGTATTTTTTAAGCTGGTCGGTATCTACACTGAGTGTTTTTGGGAGCCTGCAGAATTCGATGCTGTTTTCCCTTTACTAAATTCTGTCGAGCTTAAGTCAGAGATACGAGAATAGCAGCAGAATAGCAGTGTGCCGTGGTGAGCGGGGGAGCTGGTTTGTGAGTGTCTTGGAGTGAGCGGGTTTTGTTCATGTGTGTTCTACATGTGTATTTGTGTTTCCGTGGACCGTCGGTATCTCAGTCTGTGTCCAGACCCTCACTGTCTCAGGGGAAGAGTAATGCTTCGGCAGTACAAATGCACGCCGCAGGGCATGGTTATTGTCAGTCAGAAACTCGACCTCTCCGATTGTTTCCCTCATTGTCAGTAAAGTCTGGCATTGGCTTGGCTTAGCCTAAACAGTGATAACACAGTAAAACAAATGTCACCTAGCTTCAGTTGGTCCTTTACAACTCATTTTTTAGAGATACAAAACTTGCATTTTCTGTAGCACTGATCTATTGTTATTTGAAAAATAGACACATCCTTAAAATAGAAGCATTAAGCAATTTTCTGTCAGAACCATGACTTTTATCCCCCTTCCCTCTTTTCTCTCTTCCTTTCTTAGCTCCCACTCTGTCTGCCTCCGCTTACTGTTTTCCTTCCTTTTCTTGTCTGTTTCTCTTTCGTTGTCTCCGTATATCAGCACTGTTACTATCAGCAGCTTATTGATGCAACCACCCACACTTGGTGTGCTTAATAAAAATCTTGTTTCCCCTCTGACCCGCCCTCTCTCTTTCTGTCCCCTCTGCAGCTGGGAGAAGCGAGTGGACCAGCGAGGCAGGTTCTACTATGTGGACCACAACACCAGAACCACCACGTGGCAGAGGCCCACGGCCGAGTCTGTGCGCAACTACCAGCAGTGGCAGAGCCAGCGCAGCCAGTTGCAGGGTGCCATGCACCAGTTCAGCCAGCGCTTCCTCTACCAGGTACCACAGGCCTTTACTGGCTACCGTGCACGCAGTACAATAGTTTTTGTATAGCTAACATCATCCCACACTTACAACAACCAAGGCTTAAACTCGCCATACTGAGCAACAAGTCAGACCTGATGACATATTACCAACAGAACAAGATTTATAAAAGCATTGTAACAGCATAATTGACGGGATTTTTGACTACTGGGCATCTGCCAACTGCCAACTATGGTGTTGGTCCCCTCTTTGCAGATGTAACGGCTTCCAATCTTCTAGGAAGGTTTTTTTTTTCAGTATTTTGGAGTGTGTCTGTGGGAATATTTGTCCATTCATCCAAAAGCACATTTGTGAGGTCAGACACTGAAGTTGGATGAGAGGGCCTGGCTCGCAGTTTCCATTCTAGTTTATCCCAAAGGTGCTGGATGGGTTTGAGGTCAGGGCTCTGTGCAGGTCTGTCAAGTTCTTCCACACTAAACTTTTCCAGCCATGCCTTGTTGCAACTCGCTTTTTATAATGGTCCTCAGTCATGCTGGAACAGAAAAGGGCCTAACTCAACCTGTTCCCACAAAGTTGAAAGTAAAGAATTGTAGAAATGAATTCCATTCCCTGGAAGTAAGGGGACCAGGCCAACCCTAGAAAATGACCCCACAGCATTACCCGTGTTCCACCACACTTGACAGTTGTTACAATAGAACAAGTTTTCACTTCTCCAGAGTCCAGTGGCAGCGTTCTTCACACTGCTCTATCCAACAATTGGCATTATGTTTGGTGATGTAAGGCTTCCATGCAGCTGCTTGGCTATGGAAATCCATGCCATGCAGTGCACATTAAATTAGGAAGGAATATCTAGGAAGGACGAGATTTCACGAACTGCAACTGTGGCATCCTTTTAGGTTATCATGCTGGAAGTCATTAAGCTCTTTAGAACACCACATTAGAATTATTTAATTCAGTGCGTCCGCATTTCATTATATAATCGCAATGTGGCGCTTTAAAGGGCCGAATTCATGATATTTCTGACATCAAATTGGCGACCGGAAGTAGGGGCAGGGCCGGAAGCGGTCCACGAGCCGCGAGTTTGACACCCCTGGTTTAGATGATCTTTAATCTTTTAAGTCACGTAACGACAATAACTTGCAGTGCACAATGCCTCTGTTTTAAACCCCGCTATACATATTGTAGGTCAGGCAATAACTACATTGTATTTTGGTACTGGGAAGAGGCTTCACCTGGCCATGAAACTGCTTTTCATTTAATTGTGCCATTACTTTTGAGCCTCTCAAAATGGGAGACTATGAATAAAAATGGCTGTTATTCCTAAACAGTTAATGCAGTTCTTTTGTTAACCCAAGTCCTGCCAGCTATACAACCAGCTAGACGACTGGCAGTGAATGAAAACACCGAAAGTGATCAATATATAGAAGACCACCAGAACACGAAACTTATCTGGGACATCGATATATTGAGGTCCTGCAGTACTAGGGTTAAATACCTTGAATTAAATTTAAAAGTCTGCACTTTGATCAGATTTTGACTGTTTAAAATTCCCCGTGGTGGGGTACAAATTTTTTTAAAAATGTCATTGTTACCTACAGTGACTTCTGTCTGCTCCACTCCGTGTGTAGGGAGGAGGCACTCATACACAAAAAGGCTACGTTTGTGAGGACATTCACTGACAGTGCAGTCCCAAGCTTCCTAACCATAACCCTAAGTTCACACAGTATACAAAATATAAAAATTACTCTATTAATTACAAGCCTTTGAAATGGCAGTGCACTAGAAAGCAAAGTTTGCTAAAATTGCTGGAAATTGGTCAGGTGCTGAGATGTGATTGCACACTGTACCGTGTCTTGGCATTTCTGAATAAAGCTATAGCTAACATTGATGTAAAGGTTACCTAGTCTCAATAAAACCTTCTGTTGTGTCAGTGACCCTCCCCCTGTCCTGGCTGCTCTGAAATAAGAGAATATAAAATTAGTTAGAAACACTAGTATTCCCCATTTTGTCACTTCTTCTAGGCTCTTGGAGTGGAGCTAAAACCCCTGTAGTGTCAAACATTACTGTTAGAGTTTCTATGCTACCATTCACATCATTTAGACTGAAAACACAGTCTTCAAACTGCCACATATGCTATTTTTGTTTAGATTTGAATGTCACTGTCACACGTGCACCACAGGACTGATCTCTTTATGTTTTGAGTAAGTTAAGTATCTGAAGACGTTGTCTCTGGGGGGAGAGTTAAAGATGATATATTAGATTTGTGTATGGTATTTTACCAGTTCAGTCAGTCTGTGTTCGACCATGCCCCCTGACCCTCACCATCTTCTCCATGAAGCAGCCATGGTCAGATTTCAACCAGACAGCAAAAGCTTATGGGACTAAAACAACAGAGCCTTCTCAGTGGACCATTAGTAAAAACCAGCCTTAAAACTCTTATAGGCTTCCATATAAACACCCCACCCTGCAATCCTCATGCTTGTGTTTCAGTTTTTATGAAATTTTTGCGTGTGTTTCTCAGTCTTTCTGGGTTTCTCTGTCTCCTTGTGGCTGTTAGTTTTACGTGCTTCCAACTGTGCCATTCTTTTGTTGTGTTTGTTGTCTTTGAAATAACCTTCACTCTTTTTTATCATCGAGTGCTTTGCTCCGTCCATCTTTTAAATCCCGTTATTATCTTTGTCCTTGTATCCATGCACCATCAGTGCAGTCCTCGCTCTTTAAACTTGTTTTTCACACACTGCTAATTTCACACCCAAAACACTGCTCTTTCTCCATCCTGGTTCCCATCACTACACATTATCTCAATATGGTGTGGTCAAAGTGTGTTTTGCACACTGTCAAACTGATCCTCAGCCTGTATCAAACATCTGGGTGGTTTAACAGAAAATGGAAAAACTACAGTGCTGTGGAAAAGTCTTGAGCCACCCCTCATTGATTTATATTTTGCTGGGAAATGGAATATAGAGTGCAAAAATGAATGGAGATAACAGTACGTAAGGCAAAAAAAGAGTTTATACAATTTTAAGCAGTTTGAAAGTCACTATTTGCTATGCTTAACTTTATTCTTCAGCATAGTCTGAACTGTCTTAGGCGAGCTTTCTTGTCTTTTCTTTAAGTAGTCTTCACGAATCGTTTTCCAGGTGTCTTGAAGGACATTCTAAAGCTCTTCTGTGGATGTTGGCTGCATTTAGTTCCATTCTCTTTCAAGATGATCCCACTCTGCTTCAATAATACTGAGGCTCTGGAGATGCCAATCCACAACTGATAACATTCCATTGTGCATTTTTATATCCAGGTAGACTTTTACTGCATTGGCAGTGTGTTTGGGATCATTTTCATGCTGAAAAATGAAGCCGTTTTCAATCAGATTCTTTCCAGATGGTGGATCAAACTCTGATTGTACTGTTTCACATTCATAATTCCATCCATGTTGGCAAGATGCCCAACACCACTGGCTGAAATACAGCCCCAAACCATGACAGAGCCTTCACCGTGTTTTGCAGATTGCTGTAGACACTGTTGTACCTCTCTTCTGACTTTGAAGATGATTTTGAACCAAGAATTGGACAAATATTGGACTGTAAATCAGTGGTAACCCATTGCCACGCCAATTTGGTATACTCCAGCCTTTTCTAAATGTTCACCTTCCTTAGGAAGGGCTTCTTGGTAGCCACCAAGCCTCATCATTTCTGATGAGGCTTTGGCAAAGAGTAGATAGGTCAAATGAAGGTCCAGATGCGCTCTCAGGTCCTTGTACGATTTTTTTTTTCTCCTGTTTCTTAAGTTTCTTAACACTTTTGGATACTTTTCATCTGCTGCAGTTAGGTTTTTAGACCAACAACAACAAACTGTATTTGTTCAGTCTTTTTCTAATTGTACTGTCATGCACTTTAACATTACGCATGCTAACTGAGCCCTGCAGAGTCTGAAATCTAGCTGTTAGTTTCTGTGTAAACAGTAAGGGTATGCTTAGTTTTCCACAAAACTGTATACAATCCTGTGAAAACTTTCTTTTTTACAGGACTGCATGTCACCCATTGTCTTCATATGTCTGAAAGTGACATTGCAATATTCACACCCTCTTCTCATCTTTGACGGGTCAGCTGTGAGGAATTGAGAGCAGAGGCAGAGAGTTTATGTCTTTCTGTGGCACTTTTCTTGTTAACTACTCAATACAGTACTAGCAACATCTTCAAGCAGCTATTACCTGAGAATGGACACAGTTATCCACAAGTTCACAGAGCAGTTCTTCAACAAGTTCTGAAAAGCCATGGCATGTCCCTAATATGATGTTGATAATATTTTCAATCACGTTCGTAAGCCGGAAATAGACTAAGCAGAGGCTGGCTAATGGCCGACTTCGCCTGTATGCAAACATTTCCATTTCCAGTGAGGTCAGATTCAAATTCAAATTCAAAAAACTTCATTTGTCCCCAGGGGGCAATTAACAGGCACAAAGTGAAAATTTAACCTAATACAAGTACATGATTGTGTAAGTAATATAAAAATAACAAAACAAAAACGTGAGCATAAGCAGTGTCACTATTAATTCTGCTTTTTAATTTCAAGACAGAAACATTATGTTTAAGCTGGAAACGTTTCCCTTCTGTCCCTGTCCCCTCCCTGCCTTCCTCTCTCCCTTAGAGTGTGTGAGAAAACCCAAGAGGCAGGTCTGCCCTCCATGTTGATAGTACACTGCTCTGTCTTGGAATGCCCACATTGCTGATAGCAACGACTATTTATGGTTCCGCTGTGTGTGAACAAGGAAACACACACAAACTGTTCATAGTTTTCCTGTGAACACAGCCACATGTTCTGCTGCCCGGTTCTCACTCTCATCATTGCTTTTCTCATAGTTTCTCATTTTTTTCCCAATTAAAGTTGTTTTTTTGGTGGGAATTTTACTAGATTGATTATAAAGCCCCTTTAGATTTGTAATATTGGGCTTTATAAACAAATTGACTTGGCTATAGATGCACTATAAAATATCATTGTTCATTTACCACATGGGGTTATTTATAGTACTGTGGAAATGTCTTGAGCCACCCTCATTTATATATATGTTGCTTCCAAGGAGCCAGACTTTCTTGTAATTTCTTATAGTGGTCTTGAGCAGTAGCTCTCTGGGCTTTCTGAAGGTCTTTCAAAGTTTTTCTTTGGACATGGGCTGCTCTTTCACTCATTTTCAGTACAGTGGCACTGGCATGGCAACAAAAGAACCAACAAAGGCCTGACACAAGACCTAAGATATGCATCTGGACCTTGAATTGATCAAACTACTGTTTGCCAAAGCTTCATCAGAGATGGTCTCAGTGAAAGGGCCATTGTTAAGGAATCAAAACAGAGAGAAAATGCTGAGGCTTGCCAAATTGCATGTGAACTGAAAATCAGTAGCAAATATCTCGTGGAGTGATTATTTAAAAATTTAAATTTATGGTTCATATTATTGTCAGTATGCATGGAGAAGGTCAGGAGAGAGGTTCATCATTGAGTGTCTACAGCTATCTACAAAACATGGTGGAGGCTCCGTCATGGTTTGGGGCTGCATTTCAGCCAGTGGTGTTGGGCATCTTGCCAAAATGGATGGAATTACGAACATGGAAAGGCGTCAGATTTTGATTTACCATCTGGAAAGAATCTCACTGAGTTTCATTTTTCATCATGACAATAATCCCAAGCACACTGCCAATGCAGCAGAAGCCTACCTGGATAGAAAAACACACAATGGAACTCTGTCAGTCATGACTGTCAGGACTGATGGTTTGAGAACCCAGAAAACAGACCGAAATCAGGCATAAAAGTCGAGCGTGTTTCAGAGGTCCTGGGAAGGAAGACACAGAGAGATGAGTCTCAGGCAGACTACTCAGAAGCATGAAACAGATTACTGACGAACAGATTACTGACGAACAGATCTCTTGGCCTGGCTTACTACGGAAACTGTACCTATACTCTGGCGGAGTCTTCAGGAGTGATAGAAACAGCTTCAGGTGTGCTGACTCAGCTCTGCCCTCAGACCGTCATGCACCTGAAACTAAGCAAATCATTAGCCTGACCCCAACCCCAAAGAGAGAGCAATGGAGAGAGAAAAGAAAGAAACAAGATTTCCAGGCCTGGAGGGCAGGGGACCATGACAATGACATGTCCTCCCCAGAGCTCAGATCTCAACATTATTGAAACAGTGTGGGATCATCTTGAGAGAGAATGGAACAAAAGGCAGCTAACATCCAAAGTGCATGCCATTAAATGTTGTTTTCTCTCTCCCATAGTGTGTGCCTCTCTCTGCTCTCCTTTCTGTCTTCTCTGTTCCCTCACCCCCAACCTGTCGAGGCAGATGGCTGCCCCTCCCTGAGCCTGGTTCTGCCAGAGGTCTCTTCCTGTTGAAAGGGAGTTTTTCCTTCCCACCGTTGCCAAGCGCTTGCTCATAGGGGATCATCGGATTGTTGGGGTTTTCCTTTTAACACTGTTTTATCTTTACCGTACAGTGTGAAGCGCCTCGAGGCGACTTTTGTTGTGAATTGGCGCTATATAAATAAAATTGAATTGAATTGAATTGAAGAGCTTTGGAATGTCCTTCAAGAAGCCTGGAGAATTATTCCTGAAGACTGCTTAAAGAAATGACAAGAAAGCTTGGCTAAGAGAATTCAGGCTATGTTGAAGAATAAAAGTGATATCACCAAATTATTATTTTTGAGCTGGTTAGAATTGTTAAAACTATTTAGCCATATATATTGTATTTTAATTTTTGGACAAAAACATCAAGAAACGAGGGGTTGCTCCAAACTTCTGCACAATACTGTAGATGCTGACCTCTGTTCAGTTGCGTGTGCTTCCTATGTTTGTGTGTGTTTTTGTTCAGATGTGTTCACATAGCTGTAATGTTGAGTTGAGGTGCCACATTTCTTCTCTGTAGCACATGACAACTGAAGAGGGCCAGGGGACTGGTTGTCCTCTTAAATGGACCACGGCACCGTCACAAGCCTGTGCACACGGTCAAACACACAGTATATAGACTGCGTGAAGCTTGATATAAACAGAAGCATCAAGGCATACATGCATTGAGCCTTATACTGTAGTTGCACATACATACTTGCAGATAGAAACTTTTCAGCTGAGCCACATTGTTGCTGTGAGTTTGCATGGTTCATCTGTGAGAGGGCCAGCCTGCAGTTTGTTTGGTTCTCGCTTTTTAGCAGACCTACAAAAGACTGATAGAGACTTAAATATGTTATATAAAATGCATTTTTAAAATTGTAGAATTGTCTTTTATTCAAAGTAAATTTTGCATAATGAAGGAAACATGTAGAATGGAATGAAACTGCATTTCATAAAATACAGATTGAGTTCATTACATTTGACTCTGACATATTCTCTTGTTTCTGAACTAAAAGAAGAGGCATACATCCAATGTATTTCTACTACAACCTTTTTTTGTCTTAAGCTTGGAAAACAAAGACGTCCACATGGGGAAACCCCCCCCCCAAGCACTGTTGTTTCCTGAGTTAATTTTGTTCAGCGGGTCAGGGCCTTTAAAAAGACATCCCCTTTATGTCTACATGTAAGTGAAAATGTGAATCTTTTCAGGTTTTTACCACGATTGAATTCAACCTGATTTCAGTCCTTCACCAATTTATATTTACCCACTGAGCAATTTTCTGTTGATTACCCAGACTGAGTAAAGTCAGGTTCAATTTAGTTCCAAAGTGAAGTTTCAGTAGACATTTGAATCACACCTTGTGTAGTTTGTATACACACAGTAGCTACTTTATTAGGTACACCTTGCTAGTACTGGATTGGATTCCCCTTCTGTCTTCAGAACTGCAACAGCAAGGAGTACCTAGTTGTATCTGAGCCAGTCTCCTCAGAGATTTTGCTCCATATTGACTCGATAGCATCACACAGTTGCTGCATATTGTCAGTTGCACATTCATGATGAGAACCTCCCGTTCCGCCACATCCAGAAGTTACTCTGTTGGATTGAGACCTGGCGACTGTGGAGGACATTTAATTACAGCGAACTCTTTATTAAATTTTAGAAACAAGCGCTTAGATGACCTGAGCTTTGTAACACATGTGAGGATGGATACACTGTGGTCATAAAAAGATGGACATGGTCAGCAGCAGTACTCAAGTAAGCCGTTGTGCTTAAATGATGCTCAGTTGGTACTGAGTGGCCATTGCTAGCGTCCATACCTGTGCATTAATCAACATGTACTTATGTTCCCAGAGAGGTGCACATCAGGTTACACCATAGGGTAGAATTTCAGAAGGGTCTGGGGCTATGAGATACCTATGACGTTGATTCAATGCAGAAACATTAATCCACTGTTACACCACCACTACCATCCTGAACCGTTGATACAAGGCAGGATGAATCCATGCTTTCATGTTGTTTACACCAAAATTCTGACCCTACCTTATGAATTTTGCAGTAGAAATCAAAATTAATCAGACCAGGCAACATTTTTCCAATCTTCTGTTGTCCCTGAGTGGCCCCTAGTGTGGTCTTCTGCTACTTCGGCCTGTCTGCTTCAAGGTTAGATTTGTTATTTTGATTTTTTTTTTTTTCTTTTTTCAAACATTCTCTGTAAACCCTAGAGATGGATGTGAGGGAAAATCCTAGTAGATCAGCTGTTTCTGGAACACTCGGATCTGCCTGTCTGGCACCAACAACCAGGCCACATTCAAAGTCACTTAAATCACCTTTCTTCCCCAGTCTGATGCTCGCTTTGAAATTCAGCAGGTCATCTTTACCACGTCCACATGTCTGAATGCCTTAAGGTGCTGATTAAATATTAACACTGGCAATCAGTTGAGCAGATATACCTGTTAAAGTGGCCGGTGAGTGCATATCTACGTTTAAATCACGTGTCTCTCGTTGCATGGTTAGTTCAGCTATACGAGTCTCTGGATGAATCAAAATGTATTGTTCTTGCACGCTTGGGCAGTACAGTGGTGAAGTATGACTGAATGGTTTATTGTGACTGCATGCAAAGAAATATACAATGAAATTTACTGGTTTGAAATTGCTGGTCACCTAAACAGTTTAAGGGGATATTGAGGAGGAAGAGATGTCCTTTAACTTTTTAAGCAAATCCAGTCTTTTTCTAGCCATCTTTAGAATGACCTGAAAACACAGCTTTTACCCTTTTTTTTTTACCAGATCTCAGTGTCGTTCAAACATCTGGTAGAGTTTTTGCTGAGTGGGAAATGAAGGTTTATCGCTCACCAAGGATATGTAAAAGCATATTTGCATTTCAAAGTTAATATTTTATAGCTATTAAATACCAAAACTTAACTCAAAGGTGAATTTTTTTTTTTGCTTTTCTTTTGTCAGATATGCCTGTAGGATCAATATTTTTGGATTTTTGATCAAACAAAGACATGGTTTTGACTCTTTGGAGTTTTTCACTTTCCTTGACATTTTAACCACAAGGCAATTAAG
>VUQH01048727.1:0-45346 GCA_015106775.1 Etroplus canarensis | reverse complement strand
ACTTTCCTTTTTGATAAAGCTTATAGTTAAGGCTTAGTTATGCTGCAATAGGTTTAGACTGCTGGGGGGCCTCTTATGCTGGGCATTTCTACTCTATCCACCTCTTTTCACTCCCCATGCATTTATTAGTTACTGCTGCATGCCATTAAATGTTGTTTTCTCTCTCCCATAGCGTGTGCCTCTCTCTGCTCTCCTTTCTGTCTTCTCTGTTCCCTCACCCCCAACCTGTCAAGGCAAACGGCTGCCCCTCCCTGAGCCTGGTTCTGCCGGAAGTTTCTTCCTGTTAAAAGGGAGTTTTTCCTTCCCACCGTTGCCAAGTGCTTGCTCATAGGAGATCATCGGAAAGTTGGGGTTTTCATTTTAACACTGTTTTATCTTTACCCTACAGTGTGAAGCGCCTCGAGGCGACTTTTGTTGTGAATTGGCGCTATATAAATAAAACTGAATTGAATTGAATTGAATAACCCGTCTTTATGAAACTGTATCTGTGTCTATAAAGCTGCTTTACTTTAAATGGCACCGTCTCTTTAAAAATTACGCATAGTAACTACAAATGGAAAAAAATACTGTTCTGTTAATCTTGATGTACATTTACTCATGTGCCATGCCATGCGCCAATCTGAGGCATTTTTTAATGGGAGGATTTCATTTTTTTAAATTTGTTTTTTTAATTTCACAAATTTGTCATAAATAAATATTTAATGTGGACCTTTCAGATAAATAAAAATATTATTTTAAGTGTTTTTTTCTTTAACAATACTGTATTATTACTATTACCTAAATAATGACAACAATATTTCCTTTGTGTCTATCTCCTGATATCTGGTTGGTGTTTGAGATGCTAAAGAGAGAGTTGTATAAAAGAACGAGCACACCCCCTTGTGGAATTAATAAGTAGTGCACTGACTCCTCAGTGAAGAACCTTCTTTTCAGTCAGTTAGTTTAGTAGTGTTTCTTATGCAACAAAATACAAAAATCTCAATGGTATTTTAAAAAAAAAAGTAAAAATTGTGTATCCTAAGCATGAAATCACATGAGGTTTTTCTTGGAGGAGGTAAATGTGTGGCTGGGTGTAATTTTAAGGAGTCAGTACTGATAATGTGGGAATACAAAAACATTTCATAATATAGAGATGGGGGTAGGTGATTCATTGTCAAAGTCTACAATCATGAATGTAAATACAGAGGGTTTACAACAAGGTGCAAACCAATGGTTATATTCAAGAACAGGCAGGCCAGATTACATTTGACCAGAAAACGCCTAAACGAGCCTGCCCAGATGTTCCCTGTGCTGGAAAATATCAAAAAAAGAGTGTTTTCATATTGAGCATTATGTGCCTTATTTTGCTGAAACTACATATTCTATGACCCTGCTGTAATTTTTAATCACAGCTCATTAACAAATGACATTTAAAGAAATGTATTTCAAAATGTTCTCAAATTTTGCTCTTTTTTTAAAAGAAAAATCTGATGGGATTGCTATCACATGTAGTGTCATAGCCACTCATCTTACCTTAACATACAGACCAGAAACACAAAAGAACAGCTGGCCTGGCTCTACCTGAAATCAACAGTCACGCCCCTTAAGCTAAAAATGAATATAAATCCAAATTCTTTTGCATTTGCGCTTTTATGGGGTGTTGCATACTGAGTTGTTTCTGTATACGTTGTGGTATGTACATTTTTGTCGTATACTTTTGAAGCACAAAGTTCCACCTCTGCTCTGCTCTACAGTAGCTCAATTCATTTCACTTGACAAGTAAACAAGCATACCACCGCTTTAAAAAAAAAAACTCTTGCAGCTGTCAACGAAACCTCTGATGCGGAGGCTAAAATAACAGTTTAAACCCACAAGCCACTTTTCTGAATGGACAACACCCAGCTGCTATGCACGGAGTGCCGCCGCAGTCAGAGAGGAGGATGGAAGACAAACTCTTTGTTACACCATAGCAGAGGACTGGATTTGTAGGAGCCGGTGCCATTAAGAACAACTGAAAAAGATTCAACAGTGCACCTTAAAAAATGACTGAAACAAATGTGTCTCAGGGACTCGCATTCATCCAACTCAGGCTGTGAACAGCTCAAGTGTGATGTTTATTAGTGCGCATGCTGATTCAAAGATGATTGTCTCATTTGCCTATGCTGTATCTTACCTATAGCTACCAGCCGTCGCGTTAGTTCAATGGCTCGAGGTAGGTCACCCATCTGGTAAACAGAGTAGCTAAGATAGTCCAAAATGTCTGCCTTGGAAACCACGGCTTCCTCTCCATCGTCCAGCTGCTTCAAGGACTGCTGCAGCCACAGCACAGCATGGTAATAGTCTGCATCGTTGTAAGCCGTCTTTCCCATGTCGAAGCAGTCATCCACTGTCAGTACAGCATTGGAGTGGACACCTAAGGGGAAGGATTCAGTAACACTAAATGACTAACCAAAAAATTTTTTGTTGCATATTACTTGGTATTTTACACTTCTTTTTCATCAAGAATCTAAAGAGTGAGTGCATGTGTTTTTGTTTTTTCTTCTTTTGTGTTTCATTCTTTTTTTAATTTGGTCAAAACTTTTACAGTAAGAAGGAATAAATTCGTAAATTGATAAAATTAAAAAACAGCTCATTATTTTTTTCAAGCTTTTACTTTAAACACATATGCCATAGGGACAAAAGTATTGGGGCACATACAGATTGCACCTACAGGAGCTTTTACAACATCCACAGGCTTAATGTGGATTTATGGATTTGCAGCTATAATAGCTTCCCCTTTGGTAAGCTGAAGCATTAAGAGTTTCCTTCAATGGAACTAAGGGGCCTAGGCCAACCCCAGAAAAATAACTTCATCTCCATCTGATTCATGGCATTGTGCTTGATGACGCAAGTCTCGCATGCAGCTGCTTGGCCATGGAGACATGGTACATAGCTTTTGTGCTGATGTTAATGCCAGAGGAGGTTTGGAATGCTGCAGTTATGGAGTCAGCATAGAGTTAGTGACTTTTATGCACTATGTGCCTTAGCACTCAGCACCACACTCTGTAACTTAACATGGACTGCCACTTTGTGGTGGAGTTGGTGTAGTTCCTAAACTCTTCCACTTTGAAATAATACCACTTAGAGTTGATTGTGGAATATCTGGAAGGGAAGAAATTTGCAAAATGACTGATTGCAACTGTGGCATTCTACTACAGTACCACGCTCAAATTCTGCGAGCCCTTAAGAATGACACATTCTTTCACAAATGTTTGTAAAATTACAGTAAATGTTTAGCTGCTCAGTGGCAATGGGAATGAATGAAACACCTGAATTTAGTGATTAAGTGGTGTTGCCCAATGCGTTTGTGTTTAGCATTTACATTATACAAAGATTACTAGCTGATATATTAATAAGGGAACTTTTTACTCCCCAAAAGCGCAGTAACAGCCAGGCTTTACCTTGATGTACCACCTGCCCAGTTGATCATTTCCAGTTTGTGTAGAACTGATCATCATCCCAAATGTGAAAATGTTAATTACTTTTTCAGTTCACATTTTTTGGGGGATATTCAACAGGTAGAACTATGCAGACGCTCCACTGAAGTTGCACAAGTCTTGGTAATATATTCATATTTATTTATACGCTCATTTCACACTCCTTGTTTACCTGGCAGCTTTCCTCTGGAGAACGCTTCAGAATCCAGTTGGTACGTGTCCTGCAGACGCATCAGTGCCTTGGCTGCACCCGTTTCATCTTCCTCATCTGGGAAATATTGTCTGTGCATGGACATGTTGGAGATGAACCCTGGACACAAAGTAAGAAACTTTTGTATGTACAGATCATTTACATACAGTACAAGCACACGAAGCAGTCTTGAAAGGTGCACCTTCTCCATCGATGCCAGCACTGAACCTACCGGAACTGTGCCAAATTACTGATGCGGCTCAATCCGCTGTGGCGACCCCTTGGGTGAACACAAGCCAAAAGTGCTTTAGGTGATTTTAGATTTCTCTGATATGTTATCACCCAAAAGATTGAGACTCTAAAAATTAAACAATGAATTTAATTAATCACACTCAACCACCTGAAACAGGCTGTTAATGGACCACTGACACACACTAACTTTTAGGACATCCTGAATTTGTTCCTCACTTACACATGCAGCAGAAGAGCAACATTATCACTGCTCTAGGTGTACCAACTGCGACAGCATAGCTGGTATGTGATTTCACCTCATAATTTAGTCTCTGTGTGCTTGCGCATGCGCGTCTGGATCACATTTTGCCATCATATCAGTTACAGCCTTCACAGACTGACTCACAACAATAGTGTCACAAGCATGTAAGACACGGTTAAAAAATTATATAAGCTTATGCTGAGTTTATCTGCCCTACACAGATATGGAACCAAGTCGAAACACGTACACACTTTCAGGTCCAAGCATACAGACACACACATGGCCAAAATATGCAGATATGACGAGCAGCTGCAGATAAAACATGAGAGGCTCAGTTCTTGATCTGTTCATTTGGGGTGCAGAACATTTAGGCAAGAAGCACAGCACACATTTTCACTCTGAAGTCAAAGCTGTAATCACTCTGCTCACATCCGTTCTGGCTTTTATATTTCCTCCGAGCCACTTGCTTTCTGCTCATACTGAGAGAGAAGCCCAATAGAAAGAGTAGTAAATGCTCTCCTTAATATTTATTATATTCTGTGACTAGGTAGGAATACATAAAATGTATTTGATTAAGAAAACATATAAACATTTCAATATTTATTACTAATTCATGCAGGAAGAGGAGTGGAAAGGAATTAGTGTGGTTGAAATAATACAGGTTTCATAGAATGTTTAGCTGCTATATCACCCAGAGGAAGGCACAATTCACACACACATACAGTATGTTTGTTATCCTTGCAAATGTCTATATACTTAAAATGAGCCAACAAACCCATAGCTGCATGTGGCCAAAAACTCTAAAAGTCAAATTTAATGCAAATATAGCAACCTAGTTTCTTTCCCTAGCTTAATGCAGCATGCATATGACCTACAGTGAACTCAAACTCACAGAAGACATCCAAATTCTTCAAGCACAGCTAAATTTTGGGACATGCCATCAACCCTCCTTCAGGAAAATAATGTTTTGGAGATATTTCCTTACTGTCAGCAGTGTTCTGAAGCACCAAGCTCTCCAATTCAGACCACTCTGTGTTGAGTCGCTTCATCAGTTTGTAGGCATTCACTGGGTGAGCCAGGTAGCCTTCCGGGTCAGAGGTGGACACTCTGGTCAGGGCATCAAGTTTGCTGGCCCAGCTAAGAAACAGACAGAAGGTGATTATACTACATACTTTATACACATCTTTACATTGTATGTCATATTGACTTAACCTACAAGGATGTGAAAAAGGATTAAAGTAAAAGTAACATAAAACTGATACACTGTAATACAATAAGAGAAAATGAAAAGTATGAGGATATAAAGTTCAGAATGTACCTTTTGACAGCAGCCAGCTTGGACTCCTCTGCTTTGATGTACTCCCTCAGAGACTGGACCAGCTCCTTTTCTGTGTAGATCAGGTCTGTCATTTGGCCTGCAGACACAGATACAGATATTTAAATAAATGAAAGGTTTCACTGAGGACAAAGTCAAAATCAGCTTGTCTTTTATTACTACAGTTTCAGGTAATTTGCAGATTTACTATTTGTGAGACATAACAACCCACCAAGCAATATTTAAAGCACAGCACTGACGATGTCAATGAGGGTGTTGGTGTTTTGTGTGTGCTCTGCGTGTTTTTCCTGCGCCTGTGTGGGATTTCTCCGGGTGCTCCCGTTTCCTCCCACTGCCAAAAAATGGATTTAAAACTCACTGGTAATTCTATATTAGCTGTAGGTGTAGATGAGACACAGATAAAGCCCTGAAACTTAATAAAATTAAGTGTGTCTGTGAGAATGGGTGAGCTTGTTGAGTACATTGCTTTGATTTGAGTACAAAAGCACAAAAAAAATCCAAGTCAATTTCCAAAGAGAACTTTTACATTTTGTGCTGTGCTTTGCTTTCAAAGCCTATAAAAATCTATTTCTGGAAACACTTTCCCCCCCTAGACTTAGGCTGAAAATAAATCCTCAACCACACACTGTGGGGCTTTAATAATATAGAATTACTCAGCAAATTACAGTTAGGTGTCCACCCATGAGCCTTGAAGGAGAAAGCTGGGGTGAAGTGCGCTTAGCTAACATCTTGATGGAGCTGCGCAGCCATGATTAATTCACGGAGGTTTTAAACAATGGCATTCTCAATGAAGTTCTTCTACAGAAATTATGCTGAATATTACATTGCTGATTTGTAAGAAAGATGCTGGGGACCACAGCTATTTCTATTAACTTTATTTAGAACAAAATAAAAGCAGATTTACTACTCTTTCAGGCACACACTCCATTTAATACATTTGTTTAATGCATTCCTGAGCAATTTAGTATCCTAGTTTTGTGGCCAAAGGGGCATAGATCAGATTAAAAACCAGAACGTGAATGATGTTGCAGTTCATCTGGCTCATGATCCATCACAATTCACAAGTTACTGCAATGTATGAAGCACAGAAAGAAAGTGATAAGTTTTCCTGTAATTGGTTAGCCGTATTGCGAAAACCAGTGAGAATTAAAATCCACTGAGAAGTCAAGGAGGCTTGCAAACAGTCATATCCACAACAACAGCTGTAGGTCTTGACTGGCATTATTATTATTAGCATTATTATGCCGTAAATAAACCTAATGGCAGCACTTAAGCATATGTCAGAGTCAGAGGGGTACAAACACTCAATTTCTGAGCATTACAATCCAGATCAATAGTCTAGGAGTAGAAATTTTTGAGCATAATTTGGATGAAGCTTAATCAGGTGATCCCTGTATGCAAGTTTCACTAAAACCTGACCAGCACTCTTGGTGAAGAAGTGACTATTGTGAAAATGGAAAAGTGCCCGCAAAATGACAATTATGATCCTGACCTTGAGCACGATTTGTGTGAAGATCCATTAGACAATTGTTGCGTGTAAGTTTAACTAAAATCTGAGCAGTACTTTAGGAGAAGTCACGGTTCTTATGAACTGTAGATGCCTTACCGTGGCATTGGCTCATTTGTCTTTCAGCCAAATATTTAACTATCAACAACCAATAGGTGGCGAGGGCTCAATCAAGAGTTTTTGTTTAACTCAAATTAGCACTGAGCTCTTAACCCTGGGGATTTGGGGGAAATTTTAGCTTGACAGAATAAATGATTTAATACATGTTTGATTGAACAGATGGAACAGTGAATATCTATGCAAGTGTTGTAAATGGATCCTAAATAATTTGAAACCACTTACTGTCTCATTCATCATCACTTATAAGGTTTTATGCAGTTTTATCACTAAATGGTTAAAGACTGTCAACGTTTCTAAATCTATTTGAGGATAATTGTTGGAAGAGATGTGATTTTTTTTTTTATATGTGCTTACATTAGGCGTGTTCTCTGACATTATTTTGATGCCTTACCAAAGAAGTTTTTCTTGCAGGTTTGTTCATCTCTGATCTCCAATGTAACAAAAATGGAGCACAGCATGATAATTGCAAAGTTATTTACAAACTGAAAAGAAATTGCGTAAATTACAACGTAAAATCTTCTTCTTCTTTCGGCTGCTCCAGTTAGGGGTCGCCACAACAAATCATCTCCCTCCATCTCACCCTATTCCTTGCATCCTCTTCCCTCACACCAACCCTCTGCATGTCCTCCACTACATTCATGAATCTTCTCTGTGGTCTTCCTCTTCTCCTGCTGCCTGGCAGCTCCATCTTTTCCATCTCATCTTCTCCATCTTCATTCCTCCTTACTAATACTCTGCACTTTGTGATTCACTATCTTCCCTCCATCTGTCCTCCTCTCTCTCTCTCTCTCTCTCTCTCTCTCTCCCTCTCTCTCCTTTTCCTCATTCATCAGCTCCTTAAAGCATGCCTTCCATTTTCTCAACACACTCCCTTCACTTGTTATGACACTTTAGTACAAATTACGATGTTAAATAATAATTGAATAAAAAGCTTCAGATCGTTTGCACTAAAAACGAAAGGTTTTACAGCCACTGTATACAGGATACAAGAGAGCACAACTCTTTTCAGCCTTAGATAGAAAGAAGCACTTTACAGCACACTAATTCTCTCTCTCCCTCTCTCTCTCTCACGCGCACACACACACACACACACACACACACACACACACAACTTGGGTTACGTGTCCTTTCTTCAAATTTACACGTACCAATGGAGGTAAAGACTTCCCCCGCTGTGGTCCGACAGCAGCACAGCAGGGCCATGGAGATAAAAAACAGAAACTCCCTCATTCTGCCTTTTTCAGTAACCTGCAAAGACAAATATAATCACATCATGTCTCAGTGGAATGCAAAATAAATTAGTTATGTTGTATAAAGCACTTGGAGAGATATATTAACTTATGAATTAAGTATGTCTTACTTTTGGAGCTATTCTTCTTTGTTGCAATTTAACACAGTTTTGTATTCCAATTTTATAAATAGTTTCAAAACTGCAGTTTGTATTAAAGTGAGTCAAGAGTTAAATGAGTGACTCCATGTTTCCAGGGTAAATTGGCAGATGGCTAAACAGTTGTCAAAGTTTCCAGCATGTTTCCTGTGAATGAGTCACCATGGTCTACTGTGTTCCCAGTTCCTATTGCAAAAGAATACATCAAATTCTAAAAGATATGTGTACTGGTCACTTCATTAGGTATAGCATTAACACAAATCTCTAATCAGCCAATTAGCCTAAAAGATTGTACTTCTCATGGAATATATTTATAAAATGTGTGTTCAATGAGATTATTTTGATGCCTTCTAAAAAAATGATTTTTTTTCTAGGTTTATTAAACTCTTACTTACTATATAACAAAAAGGGGACACAATAACATGACATTGGCAGCACATGGCAGCAGCTGGTGCTGCTGGGGCACACTTTGGGCCCCTTAGTACCAGCTGAGCATTGTTTAAACATCACAGCCTGCCTGACTATTGCTACTAACCATGTTCATCCCTCTATGACCATCTTCTGATGACTTCTTTCAGCAGGATAACGCTGAAAGGATAATCAGGTTGCAAAACTCAAATAATCTCAAACTGGCTTCTTTAAGATGACACTGAGTTCCCTGTACTCAAATGGCCTCCGAAGTCACCAGATCTCAATCCAAAAGAGCATCTTTGTGATGTTGTGGAATGGGAGATGGCATCATGGATGTGCAGCTGACAAATCTAAAGCAACTGTGTGATGCTGTCATCTCAATATGGACCAAAGGAACATTTCCCTCACATTGCTGAATCTATGCCACAAAGAATTAAGGCAGATTTGAATACAAAAGAGGTCTAACCCAGTACTAGCAAGGCGTATCAAATGAAGTGGCTGGTGAGTATATGCAGACAGCTACACAGACAGTTAAGTCATCGCATAGCTAATTTAAGGTACTTATGACATCTGGTTGTCATGCTG
The DNA here is from genome assembly GCA_015106775.1 of Etroplus canarensis. Lineage (NCBI taxonomy): Eukaryota > Metazoa > Chordata > Actinopteri > Cichliformes > Cichlidae > Etroplus > Etroplus canarensis. The sequence goes on along the minus strand of VUQH01048727.1, from coordinate 35,862 downwards.
AAACGAACTTATGCACACACTAAACAAACGTGTGTGTTTTCATGTATATAATTTTCTCATTTCACTTTCCATCTGGGTCATGTCAGGGCTGCACAAATTCCTTTTCTTATTTTGGTCTAAAATTCAACATGACAAGATGCCAAAGTAAACGTTCGTGACAAAGTCCAGACAGCAAATTTCAGAAACTAGAAAGGCACTAAAGATACTCACAAGTACCCTCAATCCATCTGTTATATCAGGGCAGCAGACTGAGAGTAGCAGACACCAACAGACTCAGCAAACAGATCCACAAGGCCAGTAACATTGTGAGTGTGGAGTTTGACTCTCTGACAGTGGTGTCAGAAAGGCGGATGCTGTCCAAGTTAATGACAATATTGGACAATCCTTCACACCCTCTCCATGACATGCTGGACAGGCACAGGAGCACGTCCAGCAGCAGTCTTAATCTGCCACGATGCACCACAGAAATCCACAGGAAATCATTCCTACCTGTGACCATCAGACTCTATAATTCCCCTGGGTGCCTCCTTGACCAGTTTCATATTGTATATAGTGTCATTTTCTTGCCTTTCAAATTTATATTTATTGATATTTAACTGAGCATCTGTTATATAATGCAATTTCCCCCTGCAATTAATAGTTTTCTGATCTGATCTGAGCTGGACCTGTACAGCCAACTACAATGCTGAAGCAGAAAAAAAGCAGAGCAAGTGGCAGAAATGGTTCAGTCTAAAATAACACACACACAATAACACATATAATGTTCTTTCTATTTTGACAATAAGACAACAACATGGTGCCCTAAAGGAACAAACATGACAAATTTAAAGAAAGTAAATGCAGTGAACACACTTGAAGGAAAACATGAAGATCACATCTGTCTGTCAGTGATACTGTCAGTCCTTTGTGAAGCAAACACAATCAAAGGTGGAATGCAGCTCATCTGTGACATGTTGATTCTTTCAGTGGGGCAAACACCCGACACAGACATGCCATTTGGTAATCCACAGCAAGCAGTACTGGAGAGAGCCTGTGAAATTTCTTTAAGAAGTAACACAGGTTACTGTAAAGTCTTATCGTTGAACAGAACAGACCATTTTTCAGCGTTCTCCATTTTAACATTTATAATTATAACTATTATGCAGGAATTTACCACACTGGGCATGAGTTTCTAGTTCGGTACCTTTATAATTAAAAATGTCAGTGTATGACCAGACCAAAATTCACAGAGCAACACCATTTTGTCACACTGTTTGTTTTGGGAGTAAAAAGTGTTATACATTTTCTGGACACAGAGAAATCCTCATGTTGCTTCCTGAATGTAAGAGAGCTGTAGTAGGACAGTCCCGACTGGGACTAACAGAGTGACAAAATAAAATTAAATCCAGACTAGTGTCAAACATATTTTAAACGGGATTAAAGCTTGTTTTGAACGCTCAGATGGAAATTACACTGAAATACAAGAAAGGTACAACAAGGTACAAACCTGCATTTCATGCTTAATGAGCACATTTGCACTGACTGATATGATTAGCAAATAACAAAAAAGATTTATAAAAAAGTTTATAAAGTTTTATAATGGTTATGCAAACACACCACTTGTGGTCGTCTGGCTTAGGTGAACATGGCACATTGTTTAAACAGTGCTATACTGATCTCAGAAAGTAGGTTCATACATTCTATAATACTACCTTTGTGAAAAATAGTTTCCTGTATTTGATTATTATTCCTACATAAAATTGAGAAGATTCTTCCTAGATACAGGTTTAAATATATTCCTTGTAGCATTAACTCAGCATCTTGTGCGTTACCGTTAAGCATTTTAAGTTAACTTAACAACTGCTGGCTCACATAATGATAACCGCAGCCCTAAACTGCAAAGTAAATGATCAAACTTCTCTCCTTGTAATTTACAGCCAGTCTGATTATTCAGCTCAAACAGAGTCTTGCCTGTTCTTACAGGCTGTAACACCCATGTCACATTCCTGAAAAAGAGGTCTGCAACACTACTCCCCAAATGCTGCCTGGTATTTCTAGAACTAATAGGAGGAAACAGCACTAAGGAGAGTAGAGGACAGGATTTGATATGATGGATACTGAGAGAGCAGGTATGGACAGCTGTATTTTGAACACAGACCAAAGTTTTCTTCATTCATTACAGATGCGTTAAAAACAAGTAGAATCTATCCAAACTGTCCTCATATATAAGAGATGGGTAAGACAGATAGACATAATTGAGATTTTACAGTCTTGGGCTACCCCTCATTTCTTTTTATTTTGCAAGGAAAATGGAAAATGAGTGCAATGATTTATTGAAATATGTAACCATAAATTGAACTTCAGTACAAAAGCCACAAACAGAATTTGCAAAGTTCTAAACAGCTTCAAAGTCAATATTTGGTACGACCACCTTTATTCTTCGACACAACCTGAACTTCCTTAGGCAAACTCTCTTGTAATTTCTTTAAGCAGTCTTCAGGAATAGTTCTCCAGGCTTCTTGGCTGCCTTTTCTTCAGTTTTCCATCAAGATGCTTCAATAATGTTGAGGTCTGGGCTCTGGGGTGGCCAATCCATGACTGATAGCGTTCCATTGTGGGGGGGGCGGGTTTCTATTCATGTAGGCTTTTACTGCAATTGACAGTGTGTTTGGGATAACTGCTGTGCTGAAAAAAAAGTTGTTGCCAATCAGATGCCTTCCACAAGGTATTGCATGGTGGATCAAAATCTGATGGTACTTTCCTGTGTTCATCAATTTTGACAAGATCCCCAACACCACCGGCTGAAATGAAGCACCAGACCATGACAGAGCCTCTGTACTGTTTTATAGATGGCTATAGATACTCACTGCTGAACCTCCCTCTTGACCTCCTACAACAAAAGCAAAAATTTCCAACTTGTATTCATCACCCCATAAGACTGGTTGCCTCAAATTTTCAGTTCAGTTCTTATGTTCTTTGCATACCTCAGCCTTTTCTCCCTGTTTCACTATGCTTAGGAGTGGCTTCTTGACAGCCACCCTTCCAACAAAATAATTTCTGATGAATTTTCTGGAAATAGTAGAGGGATCAGCTAAAGGGCCAAATACATCTCTCAGCTCCTTTTTCAGGTCTTTACTGGATATTTTCCATATTTCTTCAGGACATGACTTTCACATACTGTTCATTTGCAGAAGGTAGTTTTCAAGCCTGCCTTCGTCATCTTTTATCATGTTTTTGTCCAGTTCTCTCATTTTTGAAAGAAAACCCTGCACACCATGCACAAATATGCCAGGTTTTTGGCTAACAGCTCTTTGGGGAATCACCTGGTTGATGCAAAAATATTATTCAATGCCTGTCAAACTGTGTTATCTTTGGAATTTTTCATAGCTTCAACTAAAGAAATGCGAACAAATGTGTTTTTGCAAAAGACACTGGCTTATCATTTGTGTTAGGTGCCTTTTTTATGTTAAATGATTCATAGGTCAGTGTTAAGTTGCTTAAGAAACAAAAAAAGACATTCCTCTGAAAATGGCTAGGCCAGGCTGAAAATGAGAGCAAAAAACAGTGAATGTCCAAATAAAAACAATCAAATACCTCCAGAAAGCCTGGAAAACTATTGCTCAAGCCCACTTTTAAAAACTACAAGAAAATCTGACTCCTTAGAGGCAAAATAAAAAGAAATGAGGGGTGGCTTAAGACTTTTGCACACTACAGTAAAATCTTGTTCACACATATGTCTGTGTGATAATGCCTCCAGTCTAATGATTATCCATTCAGTTCTTGTTTAACCAGATTCTTCAACAACATTTTGCTGCTGTATTAGTGAGCACCAGTTTTAAGATCTGCATTTGCAAAAACTGGCCTGAACTAAATGATGATAATGATCCAAAAGTATCTCTGCTGGTTTCTGCTGGGGTTGACTTTGTCCAGACTTTTACATGGAAGTGTGGCCTCATGAGAGAGATTAGAAACCAGAACAACACACTCTCTGGCAGAAGAGTCAGGATGCAAGGTCTACAATGTTGAAGTGGTTCCTCAGGAGCAAATGTTTACTGTGAGAGTATACTTTTCAACATCTGTAGTCATCTTGCTCTACTTTTCTGCTGGACAAGAACTAAACACAGAAAAATCTGCATGCGCTGAGCAACAGCTGCCTGGCTGGGGAAAACACTGACATAAATTTGAGCTTTGAGGGAAAAATCAGTTTTTTTTCTGAAACTGATCTTATGCATCTTTTTTTAAACAGATAGTTAGTAAGAAATGTGTACAAGGGAAAGCCAGATACACTTGGGCTGATGCAAGAAGGAGGGAGTTGTCAAGATGACTGATGTAATATTTCAACACTGTTGCAAAACTTGAACAATTTTGGGAATTTTTTCTGCTATCTAATCTTGCGTCTCAATGACTCATGTTTGCAGAACATAACAGCAGGGGTGGACATTCTGCCCAAAAGACCATATGGTGATCACTTGAGGTAGAAGCAAAACCCGCCATCTGCATCTACAGTTCCTCTCATCAATTTAGTTAAATTCATGACCATGTGATTTTTTTGTGTGGCTGTGCCACGTCAACTCAAAGTAAAGGGTCCCACTCACAAATTCCTACATCCTGTTTTTCACATTGAGTTTATTCTGAAAGTTCTGTCCAGAAGTAGTGATTTTAATTGCTAGTGCTTTGATGTTTGTACACTCACAGCCATTTTGAAGTCAGCTATGCTAAATTTTTACATCTCCAAGATATAAGACTAATAATTTCCCCCCTGGGGTTTAATAAAGTATTCTGATTCTGCAGTGCATCCTATGCGCATCCTAACAGTGTTAGAAACAGCCGCGCTTTTAATTAGATCATGTAAAGTTGGCAAGTTTAGACAGACCTGTTATTCATTCATTAGTGCTGTTATTTATTTAATGACATCACCTGGGTGATTCTGCTGAAAGGCAGATCATGTTCCACAATATTAAACTGCCAGATCACCCCCTTCTACATAACTGTTTTTGTGACATAATAGTAAGAATAGACAGTGGAAAAGTACATGTGGACAAAAGAAAATCATTTCTAACTGCAGTGTCCCCCATAGTGTACTGGTTTACACATATGCCTTACAAGTAAAAAGTCCCTGGTTCAATTCCAAGTGGGGACACAAGCCTCTGTCACTGTGGAAGGTTGTGTCAAGAAGGGGAATCTGGTGTAAATCCTCTGCCAAATTACCAATGTAGATTAATTTGCTGTGGTTACCCCTTGGGGAAAATACAAGGAAGCAGCTGCAGGGATGTATTTGGCAGCAAGGACCAAATTCCAGAATTTTGATAAAACAAGTTGGGAGTATGAAAACAGCTATCGTTATTTATCAACAAAAAAAAATGGAAGCTGTATGCCAGAAAACTGATGTCTGAAGAAAAAAAAAACACCTTCCTCTCCTGCCTGTAAATGATGCACTAGGATAAAAAACAGTTGATGCTTAACAGATAATTTACTGACTGATGGCAATCAGTAAACACACCTGTAATGTACAACCCACACACACACACACACAGAATTACATGTGCAGAATGTGACAAGTACGTTACATGGTGCACCATGGGCAAAATGTGAGCATGCCCTGACAATCACTGGCTGTCAATCTGTAAAACACAGAAATCTCCTCCAGCAATGAAAACAAACTTTGCAGATTCAAACTTGTGATAGTTGTTGCCCTGTGCAGTTTAAATTACACTGTGGATAGAAAAAGAGATTTTCATTTTTAACACCACTATACTTGACTGAGCTTAAGATAAAGCTATAACAGAGTTTGCCATTTTCAAGATCTTTGGCTTTGCTGGCAAAGCAGTAAAGTTTTGATTGTTTTTTTAATGAAACTGCAATTTTTTTAAGCGGTGACTCCCTCAGCCCATTCACATTCACATTTTGACTTTCACTTCCACTAAACATCACATGAGGGGTCAATAAAGTACAGCGTTTTGGAATGTGAAGCAATTTCAGTTTCACTAAGTCAGAAGATTCAAGATTCAAGATTCAAGAGAGCTTTATTGTCATTTCAACCACATATAGCTGATGCAGACCATAGTGAAATGAAATAATGTTTCTCCAGGACCTGGTGCAACATATAAACATGTAAACATATGACATGTGACAGAGACAGGACTAGTTTTTATTTCTACAGTTAAAAATTAAGTTTAAAAGATTTTAAAAAAGAGATAAATAAATAAAGTGCAATGTGTGCAACATGTGCAATAGTTGCAACATTGCAATGCAATGTAAACAATGCAAAGGACACCCTACAATGCAGAAACAGTACACAAGAAAGGCAAAAAAAAGAAAACACAAGAACAAGACACTAGAGCCGAAAGAAAGAAAGTGCGGTAGCAGCAACTGAGGTAGTGCAGATTGTGTGTGTGTGAGTGAGAGAGAGAGAGAGAGAGAGAGAGAGAGAGAGAGAGAGAGAGAGAGAGAGAGAGAGAGAGAGAGAGAGAGAGAGGTTTACAGTCAAGCAGAACTGATCCGTTGCAGCGGTGCTATCCTAGTACAGTGTCACACTTGAATTCAGGGAACCCTTTAGAACAACCCATTCTTTTACAAATGTTTGCAAAGGTAGACTGCATGACTGGGTGATTTTATACACTTGTGGCAATGGGAAGCAAGGAAACACCTAAATTCAATCGTTAGGAAGTATGGCCAAATACTTCCGCGCATATAATGTAGTGTACACTTTTCCCTACTCTGAGACAGTGAAAAAGATCATTCCCAACAGTGAAAACAGGAAGCTATCAGGAGGAAAAGTGCAGAAAATAAAAGTAATGCAAAGGGTTTAAAAAAATCAGACTCTCTACATGACAGTAAATTCGCAGCAGATGAAATAATAGATGAAAAAATGAAATATAACAATGCTATAACTACAAAAATAGGGGTATAATCAATAACAGCTATTAATTTAGACCAACTTTTACTTCACAGCTGGACAGTTGTAGCATTAGACTTCTTTCCAAATTCCTGAGTTGCAAACAGTTTAGATAAGTAACTGTCTACTTGAAACTCAACACAGAGAGTAAATAAATACACCAAAAACACTTCCAAAAAACCTTTAGGTAAATACTTTGTTTGTGTAAATGACATGAAATAAAACAAAAACACTGTGGAAAATATAAATCAACCAGGCAGTTAGTTTGCCTTGCTTCACTGTTTTTATAAACAGATATAATCAGGACAGTGGCTGCAATTCATTGTAGTAAAAGTAGATAGACACACACTAGCAGAGATCATTAGAGACAGATAGTGAGGGTTTCAGTATAGCATTTAATGAAGCTTAACAATTGGTTCTGTTTTCCAGGTGTATCTAGCAAGACATTATAACTGGGTGTACACACCTAATTACAGCTGACAGATGTATGTCCTTTATTTGTTGACTTCCATTTATACTCCCCCCAACAGCTGCCACAGATGATTATTTCCATTGTACTGAATACAAATCACTGCAGGGCATCACTTACCTGCCAAGCAACCTTTTATAAATAGACTGTGTGTTCACTGTCTTTTGCTGAGGATGGACAAAGCCCTTCTGAGCTTTTAATGTAAGGTCTAATGTTTCTGAACCAAATGAGCAGCAGGCTGTTGAGCAAACACAGTGAGCTTCTCTGAGTTTAAGATTTGCTGACTTATAAGACAATTTAATACTTCCGGGTTTCAGACATTTGGATAATTTATTTAGCAAATACACATAATAGTTCCATATCAGAATCAGAAACCTTTATTAATTCCGGGGGGGAACTGCTTACATTACAGATGCTCAATCAGATATAAGTATGTATATATGGTACCATTTCTACTAGTGTGATGTCTAATTGCATTCATGCATTCAATAGGTTTACCTGGTTTGTCCACATAACTAAAGCTAAAAGGATTAATTTGATACAATGCCAGTCATAATTGATAGTTATAGGTTCTTTAACCCTAGTACTGCCAGCTATACGACCAGCTAGAAGACTGGCAATGAATGAAAACGCCAGAAGTGATCAATATATAGACAACCGGCAGCACACGAAACTTATCTGGGGACATCAATATATTGAGGTCCTGCAGTACTAGGGTTAATGTCATAATTTAATCTTTTTCTTGGTCTTACATTATACAAACAGCATTCCTAGAAAAACTGGGATATTTTCCAAAATTGAATAAAAACAGGAATTTGTGATACATTCATTGATGTGAAACACCTTGATGATTTAACAAGCATATGCCAGCGGAGCGAAAAAATGTACAAACACGCTGGCCTATGTCGATTAAGTTCTAGGTAAGTTTTGTATAAGTTAAGAGCATGCTGAAGCATGCCGATATACATCATAGTACGGCAAGGTCGCTGGAAAATTTTGAGCATGCACAAAATCTCAGACGTTTGCCAGCGAATGGCTCATACGTCCCGCATATGCGGACTATATGTTGCAGGTACATTATGCATACGGAGACTCACGTAACTCATATGTTGAAATAAATAGATAATATCTAGCGTACCCTAAACGTATTAATAACCTATGAGTAATGTGTTTTTAACATATTTATAACATTTATCAAACTTACCTCCAACAGATATTGATGTTTGTAGACATATTTGACATGATCCAGTCATACTGAATGTGTTTCTAAAGCCCCTGTCACACCATGACGATTTAACAAGCCTATGCCGACGTAGGAAAAAAACTGCAAGTATGTCAATTATGTTCTAGAGAAGTTTTGTATGTGATAAGAGCACGCATAATTACACCGGTCTACGAGGTAGTAAGGTGAGGTTGCGGGAAAGTTTACATCTAGCATACGAAGACCATATGTTGCAGGTACTTAATGCAAATGGGGACTCATGTTACTCATGTCAAAATACGTGGAGGTACCCCAAACATATTAAGTAACATATGAGTAACATGTTTTTAACATATGTGTAACACATATCAAACATACCTCCAACGCATATTGCCATCTGTAAAAGTATTTGACTTGATCCAGTCGAACTGAACATGTTTTCCACACAGCTGCTGGATAATTGCGTATTTGGTGCACTTAAGGGGAGTGGTATAAATGGGTTTCAAGTTGTGAATGCCGGCATATATATGATGTACACGTCCATTTAACGTCATTGTTCTAGCATTTTAACGGAATCTGAATGTGTCGGCATAAGCTTGTTAAATCGTCATGGTGTGACAGGGGCTTAAGGGAAGTGGTATAAATGGGCTTCAAGACAAGAATGCCGGCAATGCGCTAGCATTTGCTGGTATTAAGGTAAAGTCCGTCGGGCTTTTACACCCAAGCCTACAAGGCTTATCAGGCTTTGATTCCCTTTTTCATTCAGCCATCCGTTTTGCTACCGGTGCACCTTTTTCCACCCACCACTGTGACCTTTACAAATTGGTGGGCTGGCCCTCCCTTTACACCAGCCGACTCCAGCACTGGTTTTTACTCATCTATAAGACCCTATTAGGAAAGACACCTTAATACCTCTCTAACCTTTTATACTTTTCCCATAACAATTACCACCTGAGGTCCAGTGATTTCATAACACTCTCCATTCAAAAGGTTCGTACCATCTTTGGTAGGGATTCCTTTCACGTTGCCGCAGCAATCAATTGGAATTCCCTCCAAAAATCTCTCAAATTGTCATCTCTTCCATCCATCGCAGGTTACCTTCCCAGTATTTTACTGGTGCCCATTTTTTACTGCTGGGTGGACAGAGGCACGCTTGCGGTTGGAACCTTGCCTAAGGATCTTGGCACAGTGGGGGTCTGACTGGGATTCGAACTCACGACCCCTCGATCATGAGCCCGGCACGTTAACCATTACCTTCTGTATATGTTAGTGTCAGCAATACGTTGTGTATACATCCATGTAACATCATTGTATAGCATATGAGGAATTTGGATGCGTCGGCATACGCTTGTTAAATCGTCATTTTCTTTGTACTTTTGTGAATTAAGATAACATTTTTTACTGTATTTTTAAAAAAAATCTCCCATCTTTTCTGGAAATGGGGTTATTAACATTTCGTGGTTTTGTACCTTTAGCTACATGTACCTGTTTAGCTTCTGATAGCTGCTTTGGCATCAACATGAAAAACGTTTTGTTTACAGTACCAACAACAGAAACAGTGTTACCATTACGCCAGATTATCCACTTTTTGTGTGAAAACAGACAAAGAATGAAGTGAAGACGAGTAAAAGTCACTATTCCTGACCCTGAGTCTGCTGTTCATTATCTGCAGCAGGCAGGAACTGTCCCAATGACGTCAGCCCAAGACAACTGTTTCTAGAAATTCCCAGCACTTGTTTTTTTTTTTTAAAGTCCCTTAATGTCCTGTAGTCAGTACTGTGCTGTCTACAAGCGCAGAGATTTAAATTCCCTGTCCCAAAAAAGTTCCACTTTTCACTTTAAGCAGCTTGTTTGTACATTTAAAGCACATAAAGTCGTATACGAATGAGATGCTCGGTCGGAAAGTTCGCGCAAACTTTGAAAAACTCCGGATGTCTCGCGTTGAAATGTAGCCTAAAGATTCAGGACGGGCATTAACACAGCGCCCGCTCGCTAATGTGTCGTGTTTGGCTTGAGAGCCGCCGTGCCCGGGCACACTGTGAACACAACACAAGCCTGTTGGACCCACGGCACCGACAAGCCATCCCAGCGTGTTCGGGACCGCAGGCGAGCTCTGCGGTCCAGCCGCGATGCAAACACTGCTCTCTGGGATAGCGTATCCCACGCATCCCGCACGTTTAATGTCATCTTACCTTTATTCTCGCGGGTTTTGCAGAGGACACTCACGCTCCGGTATGTGGACGCAAATCCACTTGGCACACAGGGGTTGTGAACAGGCTACAGAGGGGTTGTAAGGGTTGTAGGCGCTGCCACGTACAGAACCTCCCGGAGGGCTGACCGTAACGCGCAGAATATGTGCGCACTGACATTCCTCACCAATGTTACTGTGTCAGGCATGTAAATGTACCTTCGGCTGCTCCCTTGTATTTTCGCCAAAAGGGTCGCCGCGATTAATCCACATTGGTGATTTGGCAGAGGTTTTATACCAGATGTAACCCTCCGTGGTGTGAGGGGCTTTGTGTCCTCACCTGGAATGAGACCGAGGACTCGTTGCTTGTAAGCTGAATATGTGAAGCTCTACACAAAATATAAACATAAATATGTACGCCTCACAAACTTAGTGAGCTTTAGGGGCGGGTCTAAGGGGAGCTGGGGGCTTCCCCCCTTGATAAATAAATAAATATACTTCCTCTCTGCATAGGGACACATGGACAGTACCATAAATCCTGCATAAAAAGGTCTGGCTCCTTTTCTTCTGAGAAAGACAGGTTTGTCCTCCTCAGTAAATCACTGTAAATATACAACTGTGAAATGTTAAATAATATCACACACGGTGAAGCTATTAGTAGAAATCAATTAATGTGTACCTTCTGAAAGCTGAGTGATTTTGTCTGCTGGCTACCATCCCCAAACTCCTTTGCTTTGTAAAGTACAAATAAAGCGTGTGTGAAACATTGTTATTTGCTTGTACAGCTCAGCAAAGTTAAACATATTTGCTGCTGAAACCAGACTATATTTCGTTAGGTCCACTAACTGCTGTTAAATCTTGTGCTTATTGCAGGGTAGCTACGCCTCCTAATGGACTGTTATGGACGCAGAAGGAGAAAATCATTATAATTCACAGAATTTTCAACCAGTTTTCAAATGCTGTTTTTTCATTTTTTTAAAAATTTTTTTTATCTCTGATCGATTTTTCAGTTTTCCCATAAGCCCACCTGACTGGTTGGTGGACCCCCCTGCGCCACCCCATTTTAAAAAAATCATGGAAACACCCCTGTTTTGGTGTGGTAAATTGTCTTTTCTTGTTTAGAAAACAAAATGCTATGTTTTTTTTGATAAACTGTAATATTTGCATAATATGTTCAATACACAAGTTTTTCTTTCAGGCTTAATTGAAACAGGTGTAAGCGTACCTGCACATTTTCAGCTTCACTTTTTGCAGGGGCGAATCCAGGATCACACCTTTTGATGGGGGGGCCTCGGCCCCCATTCAGAGCATCCTGCATACACGGCTTGTTGGTTAATACATTAATAATACTTAATAAGTGATCAAGTGTTATTATTTCATTAGTTTTCAGGAAACTACAGCACATATAATTTTCTCTTGCCAACTGAGCAGTAGTGTCAACAAAACACCTCCCTGCTGACTCTGACAAGCATGCAAAGTTACATTAAAAGACCACACTTTTTTTTTTTAAATCATAATAATAAACTGATGCTTTTTTTCTGGCAGAAAGCAAAAACATTAGATGGAAAACGCTGAAGAACATTTCCCCTGGGACTGCAATTGCAATTCACCCTTTTTTAGAATCGTTACGGTAATATCATCCATGCAGTCCGGCACGTTTACAGTTCGGGTTTGGGTTTCCAGGGCTTGTTCTCTGGGTGAACTGCACCCCATCTGGAGAAAAATAAAAACACATGGCTTTTTTTATTACCCGCTGTTCTTCTAGTTTGTGTCTCTGTCCAGTGTCCTCATGCCTTATGGTTAGTGTAGTGTTCCAAAGCGACAAATGGAAGAGCAGACCTCCATAAACAATTGAATACCTTGTAATTAAAACTTGTGTGATTACAGACAAGGGATTCCTTAGCAGAGCCATTTACTGTAACACGTGGAAGATTCCTCTGATGAAACATTCCCTGGGATTGCAGAGCACAAGAAGCTTTAGTGTGTTTCACTGGTTATGTGAGAAAAAAAAGGCACAATTCAGCTAATCTACATCAATGCACTATACTGTATACAGTACTATATTTGAAAACATAACTAATGGTAAAAGTATCTTAATTTGAAATGGATTCTATGCTTGGACTCAGGTTGTTTTTTATTTCTCTTTGCTGTCTGTGTTTTTACACCTAAATTGATCTCTCAGAATGTAAAGTTATTTTCTTTTATCCCAGCCCCTTTCTGTCATTTATGGCCAGCTTTCTCCAGGGCTTCTTGCTCCCTTTCTACCAAATCATGAATCATCATTATTACATCTTTACTCATGAGGAGGAGACATCTTTGACAAAGGAGGAGACACAGCTAAACGTGTTAGTGTGCTGTTTGATTACAGTTTTGCATTAACCTTATCCTCAATCAAAACAGTTCTGGTTAAAAAAACAAAAACAAAATACATTACTGTATATACATTATGTTCTGTATGTAACTGGGGGCGGCAGTGGCGCAGTCCGTTGGGGGACTTGGTTGGAAACCAGAGGGTTGCTGTGGGTTGCCTACTCAAGACCCACCAGGACCTGAAGGCTAACTCAAAACCCACCAGTTGACCCCATATACATGGAGGTGGACTGGAGGCCAGAGAGGCGTTGGCTCACCCCCCGAGCACTACTGAGGCACCCTTGAACGAGGCGCCCTTGAGCAAGGCACATTGCTCTCTGGTGCCTGTAATGGGCAGCCTTTATTCATTCACCTCTTCAAATCATGTTCACTGTTTCCTGCATGCAAAGTGTGTGTAACAACAAAAATATAGTGTGTTTGATTTGTAATTTTCCTACTAGGGATGAATAAAAGTATCTGTTATATTTATATACCGTACGTACACTGATCAGGCATAACATTATGACCACCTGCCTAATATCGTGTTGGTCCCCCTTTTGCTGCCAAAACAGCCCTGACCCGTTGAGGCGTGGACTCAACCAGTTCACTTCCTTCTTTGGATCACTTTTGATAGATACTGACCGCTGCAGACCAGAAACACCCCACAGTAGCTGTAGTTTTGCTCTGACTCAGTCGTCTAGCTATCACAATTTGGCCCTTGTTGAACTCACTCAAATCCCATTTTTCCTGCTTCTAAGACATCAAATTTGAGGACAAACTGTTCACTAGTTGCCTAATGTATCCCACCTACTAACAGGTGACACAATGAAGAGATACTATATGGCATAGTGGTGTGCCTGGTCAGTGTATAATGGTTTCCCCATTTGCTAAAAGCACACTTACAGCTCTGCTAATAATTGTATCAGCAGCTGATGTGGACATAATATGACCGTTATATTCTTCATGCAGATTCATAAATCCTCACCACCTTGATGTGGGGAAACAGAGTCATTTCCTGTGTTGTGGTGCTAATCTTTGTTGTCAGTACACATCCGGCAGTCAACAGCAAGCAAGGATAAAAGGATCATCCCCTCACGTCGGTTCCCCTGGCACCAAAAACACACACGGTGACATCCAAAAACATTAGTGTGGGCATACAAAGCAGCTTGACATTCCATGAATAGCTTTTCATCATCTATTAGTTTGGCACACACGTACACAAGGAGCCACACAAGCCAGCCGGTGCCAATCCCAAGCTGTATCTGGGTCACAGCTAGCAGAGATGAATCTAACAGAAGTTTCACATCGCCCCTCTTTCTTTCGTCTATTCGGCTGTTGTAGAAATGTAATTAATAACAGCAGCCCTTCAGGGAGAGGGTGGAGAAGAGCAGAGAGTGAATGGGAAAGGACGGGAGGTAAGGAACCTCGAGGGGACAGCAATATGGGGGAAGGAAGTGAGAGACGATGACATACCTTGGTAAGAAGTCCCAGCGATGCAGTGCAGGGGAGTAAAAGTTTGATGCCACAAGGTGTATGTAGCAGTGTTAAGTGATGTGTTAAATGCAATGAATATTTCATAAATGGGGGAGGTAGCAGCAACCGGACGTTATGTTACTCCAGCTGCTTAGGGATGCGCCAGTGGGAGTGTGCTAAGGTTTCCTAATGGGTGGGAAAACCAACTAATAGTGGAACTCATTGACATGATGTTTTGATGTTACCTCATCCAGCAAAATGTGAATGAAGCTAATTTGCCTTCTGGGAACATGCATATATCCGTTCATCTACACGTGGTGGTGTGAATGACTGATGATTGATGCGTGCTGAAAAGACGACAACAGAGGCTGATGGATTCTTGTTGAGCTCGAGAGGGAAAATCAAACGTAATCTAACGAGTAATTAAGCTCATTCATTTCCACAGAAGGCAATGTTTTAACATTAATAACCGCTTCAGCTGTTGTGACAGAACATGTAGTAATTACATAAGTTGTCTGGAAAGCGGTAAGTAATTTGTGGGAGGGGGAAAAAAAAAATGCCCCCAACAACATTCGCTATGAATGTTTCATGTTGGAAACTTTCTCCATGAATATTTCATCTGCAGAAATGTCAAAAAGAGAGCAGCATGGAGCAGAGTGGGCAGACAGCCTCATATTGTAGTGCTGTCCTGCTGCACTGAATGTAGTGATGAAAGAGACATGAGGCAGATTTTTTTTTCTTTCTTATTTCTCCTGGGCAGCAGAGTTAAATATGCAGAGGGTCTTAACCAAAAGCTGCGTCCTAACCTTTGTCTGTGCCATGTATCCAAGATTGCCAAAGGCTGCATCATGATCTGCATGTGTGATTAAATCAGGCTGGATGTTACTTTAAGTAGGGTCAAATAATCCAATTGTTGGACTGACTAAATAAAGGACAGGTTCTCTCTAGTTTGGGGGTTGTTGGTGCTGAATAAAAATGTTAACGCCTGATTTACTAATTTAGAGTGATGGTGTGATTGCAACGAACACCAGTGGGGTTGTTTGGGTGATCTGCTGAAAGTGGGCAAATTTACTAGCGTCAGTTCAGGCTGCCAAGAACTCCAGAGATTAGAATGTGACGACCTAATCCTAACTCTAACCTTAGGAGGTCAGAATATGTAATTTTCTTTTTTTTAGCTCATCAAGCTGAAGGTCCCTGGTTCGATTTTTTTTAGGTAGGGATACAACCTAGGGTTATGTATGATGTGCATCCGGTGTCAGACCGGAGCCAAATTAAGTAAAGTCCATTGGGCTTTAAGCTCATCGGGCCAGAGCTTATCCCCGATTTCTGTAGCGTGAAGCGAAACCTTTGACAAAAATATTTGTTGAAAGCAGCACTAAAACAGACAAATGAGGTCAATACATTGGGGGTGACGTGTTGAAACATGATTGGGAACTTTGGCTCTCTGTCATTAGCATATGTGGATTTTTTCATATTTTTCTGCAGTGATCCGGGGGAAACCTGTGGAATTTGCTTGTTACATCAACGATTATTAAAAAAATATCATAGTCATTGTTTTCTGAGCAAATATTTTTTAGTTATCTATAAATCAATGTTACAGCAGACTGAAATAAATATCATTTTACGCAACCTTTTGAATTTAGCACTTTTGATTCAGCCCTCTGAAGTCGACGGATGCTCCAGCGAGTCTCCATCACGTGACTGAACCCCTGCTGTTATGCGTGGGGACTGCGCGTCATGTGATTGGGACAAGGTGGGCACAGGCTTCACCTTGTCCAAATCACATGATCAATGCGAAGGTGGAGACTGCAGCCCCCCCCCGCGAGTAAGAGCAAAAGTTCAGTCACGTGATGTTGACTCGCCAACCTGTCCTTAAACTCCGGAGGGTTCGTCGTAAAGATTTCAGGACAGCTTTGCTGCACTGATTAAAGTCACAGCAAACATACACCAGTGACAGAGAGGCGAAAATGCTAAACATTTGCCTAGCGATACATGCCTCTTCAAACAGAAAATCTGCAGATTTTGTGTGGGCCTGATTATGTACAACCTACTTTCATTACTTTTTGTGCAAGGTACTGCTTAAATGGGCACGTGTTGAAGGATTTCAGTGTCTCTGTTGGTACACGAATGTGAAAATTATTGATCCTATGGGATTTTGGTGGTTGCCTAATAGAAAGTCCAGATTCATAATCTAAATGATATCCAGCGTATTGTACTCCAGGTTTACTCAGAAGTTTGTCCCTTTTTTTTCTGGCAGCCAAGACAACAAGCGTCAGTTTGTTGTTAATAGATTTCATGTGCAAGGTGTCAAGTTGTTTTATTTTAGTGCCTGAAAGTCATGGGGATTTATTATAAATACTTTACTTGTGGTTTATAGCTGTGCAGTGAATGGTTTTAACTGAAAACGTTACAGTAGAGCGAACAGCGAAAAACCCATCAAGCTCCATTATAGGCCTTTACTTAAGGAAGACAAAATGCGTTAAAATCAATGATTTTTAAAGGTCTTCTGGCAGGAATCGTTGCTCTCGATATAAACACGAATACAGGTAAACGGAGAATGGTTAAAACACTGTCATTATGCTGTTAAAAAGCTTCCCATCATTCCGTATCTTATCACTGTTTTCCCTGTGACGCCGCCTTCCACTCACTCTGTCCAATCGCTTGCCTTCACCATTCAGTCCCCCATTTCAGTTGGTCCATCCTGCTCAAGTATGACTCAGAAAGGTGTGTCAGTCTACTATGTGAACCAGCACAGTGTGCGTGTCTGTGTGTGGGGTACGTGTGGGTGTTATCATGCCCTGTCATTTTGAATGATGTCATGTTTTCTTATTTACCTCTTTTCCTCTGGACTTTTCGGTTTGCTCTGCTGTGCCTCTTCGCTATTCACCACTTTGATGCAAATCCCTTCTTTTGCTGTTTTTTGCCTTTTCTCTCCACTTTATCCTTGTCGCTTCTTGTCTCTTTGATGTTCTAATCAGGACAGCAGAGCATTCAGGAATTCCAGTTAAATCTTTCTTTGATTGTGACTATTTATGTTTCCAATAGTTTTTTAGACTCAGTGTTTGCCAGATATCAAAACTGGACATCCAGTCCTTGACAGTGAAGGTCGACATAATTTTTTTCTGGCAGACTCTGAGTCTCAAGGTTTACTACTGAGCCATTCACCATGAAGGACAGGGGCATAAAAGCAGCCGCTGCATCCACCCAAACACCGGCCGTAGAACTGTGGAAATATAAATGTTGCTTATTTCCACCCAGATCAACAGCATATAAAATGCACCGTTGCTGCTTTTACGTCCCCTGTCCTGCTCTTCTTTTCACAGCCATTCACATTCCAATCTTTAAGTCTACTTCAGTCCCTGCATCCCATCCTTTACCTCCATCCATATCAACCCACACTTCTTACCCCAATATTCCAATCAGTCGCAAATGTCTGACAGCGCTACCACACCCACAGAGCCTTCAGACAAATTGAGAAGAGATCCAGCAGCCATTGTGCCAATGAATCAAAGCCAGAGCAGTGCCTCGTATTGTTTTGAGATTCATTGTCAGGCCTCCTTTTCATCAGAGTAGCCACACGCCACATCCTTTCCAGTTCACAGCCTACTTGGGACACCCTCACATGATCACCATATTCTGGGCAACTGTAGGTCCTCTATGGTGCAGACCCATCCTTCACATATTCAGTCCAACCCAACCTGCCCTCACCTACACGGTCACAATACACCCATAGTGTTGTGCTATGGTGCTCTTATTCATTGGTCCCACAGCCAAGGACCTTTATTTTGTCTGTATTTCCCAAAAAAAGACCGCCTCGAAAATGTATGCATTATGTTTTTGAGTGTGGCCACGTCCAAAAGCAACTCCCAGGCCGAATCCTCATCTTTTAACACCATCGCCCGCAAAGGCGATGGCGGGGGTGATAGTAGGTGTTCTTGAAGAAAAGGTGAGTAAAAAGAGGAACACTGGGTCTTTGAGTTGTTTTTGGTCAGGGAATAGTTTGTGTACCCTGTTTCTTCTGAGAATTATTTTCTCTCTTATCTGTTGGACCCTTGGGCAAATTTTCAGCAGGGGTTTTAGATCTTCTTGAAAGGAATGAAAGTAATTCTGTAAAGCTGAAGTGGAATGTCCACAGGATGTGGCCTCTCTGCATTCTCTTTGAGCTGCAGCTCAGTCATGGTGCTGTGCACAGGAAATATTGCAAGATTGGCACTTTCCTAATATTTTTCTGAGATCCTTTAAGGCTACTTTGCCATCATTTTCTGTATTGTACAAGTATAAACATATAAAACCCTTTAGTTATGGTAACAAATGCTTCTTTTTTGGAGGCGGGGCTTTAATTATTGGTTGAATGCGAAGTCTTGTAGCCTACATAAAATTCTTCAATTAAAAAAAAAAAAATCCCTAAAATAGAGCATTTGCAGACATGCACCACTAGTGCTCAAGGCTGTGCTGCCTTAAAGGTGGCCTGTTATGCTTTTGAGTATGTTCTGTCATATACACTATATGGGCAAAAGTGTTAATCACTGTATTCAGGTGTTTCATTCAGTCCCATTGCCATATTTGTCAAGTTCCTAGCTATGCAGTTTGCCTTTACAAACACTTGTGAAAGAATAGGTCATTCTAAAGAGCTCACTGAGCCAAAACTATGCTGAAACCTTAATCCTCTAGCTTACTAAGATGTTTTGGGCAATTCTATGCTTCCAAATTTGTGGGAACAGTTTGGGGAAGACCTTTTCCTGTTGAAGCATGACTGTGCCCCAGCGCACAAAGCAAGGTCCGTAAAGGCAGGGTTGGATGAGTTTGGGGCGGAAAGTTGACTGGCCCGCATAGAGCCCTGACCTCACCCTTTGGGATGAACAAGAATGAAGGCTGTGAGCCACGCCCTCTTGTCCACCATCAGTGTCTGACCTCACAAATGCTCTTCCGGATGAATGGGCAAAAATTCCCACAGACACACTCCAAAGTCTTGAAGAAAGTCTTCCCACAGTGGAAGCTGTTATAGCTGCAAAGGGGGTATCAACTGAAAATAGATTTAGGGATGTCATAAAATCTCCAGAAGGTGCAATGCATAGTGCAGCTAGTAGATGCTCAAAGTTTGAAATAATGAGATTTTTGTGTAAAAGACAAATCTCAAAGCCCAGAGCTCAGGCTTCAATCTGCACTTAATGCTCAGATTTAGACTTTGTTTTTTTTCTACTTTCAAGTCTCTATGATGTCAAAAAGAGCAGATAGTCCTAATATGGTCAACTCAGGCACACAGCTCTGGCTGTGCGCACAGAATGCATACCTACCTGCAGGTCAAACCTTCTATTCACGATGCTGATAAGAAAGTTGGCCTAAAGGGAGGGGGAAGAGGGTTAAAGCAGCTTTTTTCAAACAGAAGATGAACTGAAAGGCTGCAGCAAGGCCCAGTGCAATATAAATAAGGATGATTTTGAATTGTGAATCATGCAAAGCTACTCTGGTGCATGAATAAAAATCTGAAGCTGGAAATAAGCATAATAGGCCTCCTTTAAGACAGCTATTATCATTATTAATGATGATAATTTCCAATAAATATAGAAATTATTAACCAGTTTAAATATATAGATTCCTGCCCATTATGCAATAACATCTGAGCTGATTCTGTAGTGTGGCAATAAGCTCATACATACAGCCAAAGACACAAAAACTTCACAATAAGAACAAGCAAGACATGGCCTGTGCAGACCTGTGAGCTCAACACAGTAGAGCCAGTCTGAGACTACACGATGAGACAGAAGACACCAAGTGGCCCAAAACTACAGAACTGTGGACTGTTCTCCAAGATGATTAAAATAACCTATTTTCCAACAAGTTTGCACATGCAACTTGGGTCATTTGAGCTGTTTTGAAGGCAAAGGGTGGTAACACTAAAGTCGTTTTCAATACACTTGAGCTAGAAAGAGAAAGGCAAAGCTGCAGCTCAACACATCCAGAACCGGTGGACATTAGCTATAAAAAATAACAGGAGCAAAAGTATTGTAAAGGTCTGGACCCAGTATGAACCCCCAATCACTTTTTACGGTTGGGGGTGAGAGGGGGGTGCCACCTAAAAGTGAGAACAATTGGGGTTCAGGGAAACAAATATCACTGACTGCTGATTAACTGTATACAGTACAGTTATTTCGCAGGCAAGAAGATCTAAGTCCTCTTGAGCAGGTTGCCCCAGATGGTCTGTTAATATGTCACAAAAGTCGTGTCACAAATGAGGATGGAAATGTGCAATGCAGACGTCATGACCTTCACGGACAGGTTGGTCATGGCCCCTCTTTACATTTGCACTCGTCCTCATTTCCCTTTCGAAGATAGAGAGGAGGCCCCAACGTGCCACATCAGTGAAGGACATGCAAAAGCTAAACCATTTCTGTCTCATTCCTGTGAATATTTTGCTACCTTGGAGGCGCTGAAAGTGAAAGCCAAAGCGGCGTGAGAGCTGTTCCTCATTAGGAGAAGCTTTCTTCCCTCAGTGGAGGAGAAAAGAGCAGCGGGAGTGAGAGCAGTTGAGTTGGGGCAACCAGTGTAATTTGGCTCCCTAAACTTTCACCTTCTCTTCTCTCACTTCATTCACTCTGCTCCTCCAGAGACAAGTTGAGCTTTAGCCAAAAGGTTTATGTCTCTCACTTTCTTCTCCCTTATCCCCATATCTCTTGTTCAGCCTTGCCCTCTCTGCCACATCCGTAATATTAAGGGCAACGCTTGCTTACATCCTCAAGCTACTTTGTCAGGGAGATGAAAGTGACCCCAGCTTGCTGACTAACTTAACTATCATGTAGTAAACTTTTTTCTTAGCCCTGTATTTGAGTGTTATGTAGGATATTTTAAAAAAAATGAGGGGGTATATAGAAGGAGGTAAAACAAAAGGACTGCTCCTGTGTGTGTGTCTGTCTGGCTAAACTCGCCACGCACCTGCAGAGAGTAAGTAGAGCAGAGTAAAAATAATGTTTGCTCATCCAAATATGATGGAAGAGCTCGTAAATGTGAACTCCCGGTGAATGAACCGAGCTGTCGCATCCCACAAGGGCCAAACCTGACTGCCCTCTTTCAAAAGCATGTGTCCTAGACATTTTACATCTGCTTTAGCACTGTCTACTCAGTGGCCTTATGGCGAAACGTCTAAAAGTATAATGTTGTTTATTTTTTTAAAAAAAAAGAAAAAAAGCAGCTGACAACATGAGGAAATGTCGGTGCAGAGACAATTCCAGGTCCTGACGTGCTAAAAAGCAAAGCAGGTGACTGAGTGTGTCAGCTTGCGTTAGTGCATTAATTTGAAAGGGCGGACCACTCGCGCCAGAAGCCACATCATTTTCACTGTCTTGCACGCACATCTCTGTAGGTGTTCCGCAGCGGTCAAACTCCACCGCTGGCTGCCCCGCAGGTCTGCCTGTACCACGCATGTTCAGGTTCATCCCTCCTGTTGTCAATATCAGTAATTACCAGCAGGCACAAAATTGCTTCTCCAGCAAAGATGAACAAAGCACAAATATAGAATAAATTCATTTGGAGGCGCTCAGCAGAGTGCAGCTCCCTGCCAAACCTCAACAGCTCTCCAACTATCCATAGTTTATCTCAACTCCAGCAAAGGCAACAAAGCAGGGTTGCATCAGAGGCCCTATTTTTTTTTTTAATTTTCTATAGTTATAGGTCTAATTTATCATATGAATGAAAACAAAAATGTCCAGTTCCATTCTGACCACTTGTGCTGAGCACTCCGCTATTTCACTCAAACATCAGCCTCTCTTTCTTTTTTTCTTTAACTGAACGGAATTTGACATGCGTGACCTTGTTGGTGGCGAGAGCTGAGTCTCCGGCTATGATAAAGCAATTCTTCAGTAGTTTCTGGTGTAAAAGTCCACAGTGTCCAAAGCCAAAGGCAGGTAAGGAGGGATCCCACAGGATAAGGCCGTCAACGTGGACTTTTTCTTTACCGTTTTGCAGCATTTGAGAGAGAATATTCAGTAGAAATGACCAGAAATGAGGTGTGTGGCAGCATGGCTTCAAGTCCCAGAACAGAGTGCGCTGAAAACGTTGAACAAGAACCACTTCACTCACCACCCGCTGTATTTGCCAAATTTCTCTGCCTGTGACCTCTCAAAATAAAAATCAGGTGAAAGGATCTCCGTTTTGACACACTGGGGGAGATTGAGCCCCCGTCGCAGAGGCACAAGTACAAAGGAACACGACGGGACAGTCCAGTAGCATGGTTGTCTGGCATGGATAAAAAAAGTATAAATATATTGCAAAATGTACCTAGGCAGCCCAGAAAAGTAAAGTCTATATGGGAAATGCTATTCTTCCTTCCTTTTTTTTAACTCTTCAAATATAAATGGGCTATATTGCAAGTCAGATTTTTCGTCAAGCCTTCCTCGATAAAGTCCCACAGCACTGTTTCTGCCAGTAGAACAAGCAATACCACATCATGACTTAATCATGTCATAACACTGCAGTGTTTTAAGATTCTATTTTTAACAGAATCATCACTTTCCCTCATTAATTCCAGATGCTTCAATTTAGTCTTTGTTTAGAGAACTGTCAGTGAAATGAAGAACTTACATCAAAAGCCTTCCAGCAGTTCATTGGGCAGACATTCCCCCTTTTCTGTTAGAATTTAATTTGAAAACTCTTGCAGGGAGTGCTAAGTGTTTAAACTATGTTAAAGGACTAGTGTGTCAGATTTAAGGTGATCTTTTATCAGAAATTGAGTCTAACATGCATATTTATACTTTTCATAGTATACTAGAAGATATTTATATATACAATGTTAGCGGGTCCCGTTCCAAAGGAGTTAGCATGTTGCACAGCCATGTTTCTACAGTGGCTTTTCAGAGTCTCTTCAGTATTGATGAAGTGTCTGCAGGGCAGCCAACAGTGGTTTTTAACTGTGACTGCCACGAATACAAATCTGAAACGCGAGTTTCTTTTGTCGGTGTGAAATGCTTTACGACAGCTGAAACTTAACGCACCACAGGATGCATTAAGAACATCACCTGCGCCACATCTGTCGGAACTTTGCACCTGGTAAGTTTTATTTCCAAAATATACATCTCGACGTCCCGCTCCCTATAAGTGGAGTTCCGCTGATTTAACAGGGAACCCTCTAGGCACACACCATCAACTGCACACATACACACTGGGAATAGCCTCCGCACAGCACAGCTGCAGTCACAGCTAATTGGGCAGACAGGGAGCGCTCACAACACCCAAAGGATTTTTGCCTTATGAGTGTGTGCGTGAGTGATTCCCTTCCCCCCTACTTTTTGTGTGACCTTGAGCCTCTCCTTCACTGATGGAGTGTTAGGGTGATTGATGGCACAAGCTTCCCCTCTCTTCCTCATCCTAACTCCCAGCCCATCCATCCATCTATCCATCCTCTCTGGACAAAGGGAAGAGGTGAGGAACAAAGTGATGGATGAGTATGGAAAACTTTTTTTTCTACTCTGTTATCTTCTTCTCCTGAGAGGAGAGGAGTGAAAGAGGTAAGGAGAGGTTGAATCACATGATGATCAGAGAGACAGAGGGAGAGAGGGCTCTGCATCTCCAAAATAGAATATCCTGACAGCAACCTCCTTCATGGAGTCTCAAACACACATTGAGCAATGCTGTTTGTTTCTCATCACGGTAACTCGGGGGAATGAGTTTCCAAAAAAAATTTGATCGGAGGGGAGGGGATTTGATTTGATTAGTCATGACTACAGACCACAGGAGTGCTTGGCTGGAGTCTCTCTTCATTATCTGATCGACCTTTCTTTCTTGCATCTCTTCACGTACTCTCATATTCCTAATGGGAGTCAACCATTGTGAGTGACTTTAATGTACTGATGTTTCACTAACCACTTTTTTCTTTTCGAGGTTTTGTCAGCTCTAGTCCTCAACGCAAGGTCTACTCTATGTTGTTCCAGTATAATACCTCCTATCTCACTTTTTGAAAACCACTTCCTCCTCCTTGTCCGCCTCCTCCAACTTACCCCTGCCTCCACCCCAACCCCCCACCATTTCCCACTTCCAACAGAAGCTCAGAGTAAACCCTACTACTCGGATTACTCCCCCACTCGCCTTCTCATCCACAAGATGTGCACTAGCCACTACCTGGACCTGTTCATCACCATCGTAATAGGGCTCAACGTCATCACCATGTCAATGGAGCACTATCAGCAGCCCAAGGTCAGATGTTTGGGAGAGGGAAGGTGGGGACACCCATATGAAAAAGGAATAGAGACATACAATGAGAGGACTGATATTAGCATGGGGAAATAGCAGTCAATATATCTGCTCTACCAGTGTAGCTAGTGGATATCTGGTTCAAGGCTTCCATTTCTGTTCACCTGTTATTGTTAAAAAACTAGAATAATTTAAAAAAGCTAAATAAATTTTAAACTCACACAAAAGCTGATGTCTTTTAGAATTGCATTTCAGCAAAAGGAAGCCACTTGGGCCATTTACCAGCATGCAGGGAAGCCTAGCTTTTGACCAAGATTGATCAATACAACTTATAAGTGAACAACAAATGTGATTAAATTAAAACATTTACTATTGAAGACAATGGGAATTTTATGCTTTTCAGCTTCACTGGCAGAACAACCGATGACCTAATGCCACGGCGAAGGGTCTGTCGTCCATCCAAAATTCACAGGATTTGCTACTTCTCCTAGAGTATTGATCAGATTTTACTGAAACTTGCACACAATGATCATATAATGTCTTCATCCAAATTTTGCTCCAGGTCAAGTTTAGATTTGTTGTTTTTGGGCACTTTTCTATTTTCACAAGAACTGCTGCTCCTGAGATTACTGGCCTGGATTGTAAATGCTCATAAAATGAGTGTTTGCATGTGCCCCTCGGCCAACATCTGCCATCTATGCATAAATGCCATTAAGTTTATTTATGGCATAAAAATGTCTTAAGCTTGGTAAGGGCCATTGTCCTGGATGTAAATGTTTGCGAGCTTCTATGACTTCTAAATGGATTTTAATCCACATTAGTTTGTGCAATACAGCCAACCAATGATGATTTTCCTTCTGTACTTCACACATTACAATAACTTGTCACTGATTTTCTGTTTCTATTCCTTCTCCATATGGAAATTACAGTATTTTTGATTAAATGTTCATAACTAGGCCTGGATGTGTATCAAATCAAAAAGTTCTTGAGTTTTTCTTCTTTTAGCACTGTTATTCAGATATGTGGTGTTGCACAGCCACATATCAGTAACTTGCTCTCAATAGTTCATATAATGGATACAAGGGCGGTTCTTTTCATAGTCTTACGGTTGTTGAGAAATTCGCTCTTGTGTTAAAATGCAAAGTGATGTTTGAGTCTGGTTATAAATGTTTCAGAAGCATTTTCACCCTTCTGCCAATACATTTCAGGAGAAAAAGGAAAATTTTGTCAAACCTTTTAAATTTTGCTTCCACGGAAATGAATTTTTTTTTTTTTTTAAAAGCTGAATATTGGCAAGACATGTTGGCTATCAAAAGCTTCATTCATTTAAATAAGCGGCTTCTAAGAATGAGTGTTGCGGTGGAATATTAGTTTAATCTTCCTGGAACAGAAAGTTTATAGCTTCGGAGACTGTAGGAGACAGTGTCAAGTGTACAAGATTTTCCAACAATCATAAAATACTAATGAATACAAAAACAGCCTCAATAGTTCTTTGAGCCAGGGTGAGAAAGGGATAAGTTAGATAAGAATGGTAAAAAACCTGGCAGGAAAGGCAACGGTAAACTATAAAGGGGGGTCAAAACAATAAATAAAGGATTATTGGAGAATCAATAAAATAGAGAAAACCATATTAAAATGGTTTTAAATAATGCTATGAACTTTAGAGGGCTAAGGTAACCAAGGTTACCCAAAATCCTATCCGTTAAAATTGATAAAAAGGCAATTATATGTATCCGCAGAATCCCTGGGGTCTGGTATGGATACTTAGGATTTATAGCCCGTATGTGAATCACCATCAGACAGCTGTGCCAGCTGGGGTTTGCCCTACACTTGTTTTTGAAATATTACACATCATTTTATGTATGATATTGTTGGCCACCTGCTTGATCAAAGAGCTAAGGTGGATATATGAAAAAAGGTGACTGAGGGAAGCAGTGGATGAAGATGTATTAGCGACATACAGTAAAGGACAGCTGCTATACATGCAAAGAGCATAAGAGTTACAGGGCAGATAAAGAGTTAAAAAGGCAGGGTATATGAAAATGTAGAACAGGTAGTGGCTAGATCTTGATAACATGGCAAAGACATTAAGTCAGTAGTAATCGTTTATACAGTCAAACCTATTTAGATTAAAGGTTCTGAATAAGAACTTGACCTAAGTGAGAGATTAACCAAAGTATGAAGCAGTCAGCAGATATGAGATAATCTGTTAAGTTACAATAAAAGGCCCTTGCTAGAGCAAAAGGGTGTTTGAACAGAATGATGGTCAGACTGCCTGAAGTCAGAACAGAAGGACTTTGGTAGAATTCAGCCATGTGAAGGCGCAAGTACACCCAGCGATTTAATAACGTTTAAGCAGCAATAAACTGAAGTAATCATTTTCTGTATGATTTTATCAGTCTCTCACATCGTTGTGGAGGAATTCTGGCCCACTCTTCTTTGCACTTCAGTTCATTGAGGTTTTTAGGCATTCATTTATGCACAGCTCTCTTAAGGTTGAGGACTGAACTTTTCAGCCACTCCAGTCTCTTGTAGATTTGCTGCTGTACTTGGGACCATTGTCCTGCTGAATGACCCAGTTTCAGCTAAACTTTATAGTAGCTGTTAGATAGATGGCCTCACATTTGACTCTGGAATACTTCGATATACAGAGGAGTTCATGGTCAACTCAGTCACTGCAAGGGTCCCAGGTCCTGTGGCTGCAAATTAAGCCCCACCCCTCCACCACCGTGCTTCACAGTTAGTATCAGGTATTTTTTCTGATATGCTGTGTTGGATTTTTGCCAAATGTGGTGCCGTGCATTATGGCCACACTTCTACACTTGGGTCTGATCTGTCCAAAAGACATTTTCCAGAAAGTAGTCATATGGTTTGTTCAGTTGCAACTTTGCAAACCTGCGCCTTTCTGCCATATATATTTTAGAGAAAAGAGTCTTTCTCCTCGCAACCCTTCCAAATTAGTTTAATCTTTTTTAATTTTACCATCATGATCTCTATCATTTTACATGCTGAGGCCTGTGGAGTCTGAGTTGTAGCTCTTGGGTTTTTTGCAAATTCTATGAGCATTGCACAGTCTGACCTTGGGGTGAATTTGCTGGGAATTCCACTCCTAGGCAAAATGTTTCATTGTGTTAACGCACCCCTGAATGTCCCAGACCAGCAAACTGCCAAAACTTCTGCTTTTATAGAGGTGGTGACACTGACTGATGATTAATTAATCAGTGCATTTGATTAGCAGCACATGACCTCTACTTAACTTCTTAATTCCTGTGGAAGCATAAATGACGTACTTAGTTTTTCTTAGGACTGCATAGAGTCCTGTGAAAGCTTTTATTTCACATGACTGTAATGGCTTTTTGCTTGCAAATACAAGTTGGTATATAGGAACAGAAGGTAAAACGGTTGAAGGCAACACATTTAGGTGGAGCGTAGGCTTCTTGGGCTTTTACACTCCAGCCTACAAGGCTCATCGGGCTGGAGCTTATCCCCAGTTTCTGTAGCGTGAGCGTAGGCTTCTTGGTAGAGTAAAAAGTATTTTCTTTGAATGAGGTAGAGTGGGTGTCCTTTAGGTTGAAGATGGTTGAATAAAATACTATTATATAGTTACAGTAGCTTGTAGGTTAGAAGAGAAGGTGTTTAGGTAATAAAACAAAATAATAGGCTGTTTTGTACAAAGTGTTTAGATAGAACAGTAATACTGCATGAGAGAGAGGGTTGTTTAGCGTGGCAGTAGGCGTGAAAGTACGTGAGAGTAATTACGAATCAACATTTAATCAACACGCATTTTGTTTGTAATGAATCCCAAATGTGCCATAAGTATTTTGTGATTAAATTCGTTGAGTGTCATAATGATTTGCAAGACTTTGTAAACACTCGTATCATTGTGGAAGCTGGGGTACCAGTTTTGAAATTTCCAAAACTTCAACTAATGTTTATGATCTCATAAACCTTCGCAACATGTTGCAGTGGTGTCATAGACTGTTGTATTTGCGTCATAAATGTCGTAAATTAATCCTAATCTTTCCTAACCATATCTGGTTGGTTGAGTAAATTTTTCCTTCAACGGAGCATCACAAATGTTCACGAGGTAGTTGCAAGGCAGATTTGACACCTCGGCTTATGGAAGTCATAAATACCTAGTAACCTGTCATGTGAATTTGTAACATTTGTAACATTTTCCTTATGTTTCCAAAACAATTTGTCACATTCATATATTTACTGTAAACGCTCCATTATCGCTCGCCAGTAGTCTTAAATGCATTATTACATTTTCTTACGGTTTTTGTAAAAATTGCCCTCTAAGAGGCCACTGTGCAACAAATCATTGTAAATTTCATGTGATGTTTATTCGTAATCAAATTCACGTGTGTGAGATAAGGCAAGATGGTAGCTAAAAATAATACAGGATCTCTGGGTAGAATAAGAGGTTTGTTAAAACGGAATGCCTTTAGATACAAAAGAAGGACTTTATGTTGAATGGAATTGCCTTACCAAATTATTATTGCATATAAGGGTTTAATAAAGATATTAAACTGAGTTATAGAGTTATATTCTTTCTGAATATTTGGCAGCATGGAATGTGTTTAAGTCAATGGAGGATGATGATTAGCATAAAAAACAGTAAAAGCTGCATCAAAAGACATTATCTTACAGAAACCAATGACTTTCTGATTGCTATTTCAGTAGAATTGGTTGCTAGGTAGAAAAAAAAAGTGAAATAAAGAGATGTATTACAGACTAGTGTCAACTGTTAGCCAGTGAATTGCCACCAGTGAGAATTTAGTCCAATCCCTGCTGACCACCAGCTCGCTCTACGACTCTCTGCTAAAGGTCAGTTTCTACATGCAGATGGGAAATGTGAATTCTCCCTGCAGCAAAAATGGGCACTTTGATTGTAATGGCCTTTTCATAGAGAATGAAGGAGGAGCAGAGGGTGATGTGATCTATTCATGGAATGACTAAATCTGGAGAAAGCACAGAGATTGCAATATGGGCGAGGATTGTAAATGCATTAACGTGGTTTATTTAAGCAACAAAAATAACCACCGTAACAAGTCATCCAGTTTAAATCACTGTTTTCCCATTAAAATATGAAAAAGATAGCAACGAGGTGAGATCATTTCATTGGGTTTCAGTGCAGTTTCAGCACATTTTGAGAAATGATGAAAGCCACAGATCGCTATGGTGGAGTAACAGAAAATGCAATGCTGGGTTTAATGACTTGTTAAAATGGATTCGTTTGCAGTTTATGAATCTTTAAAATTTTATCATTTCTTTCTCAGGAGTTGGACGAAGCACTGAAGATCTGTAACTACATCTTCACTCTTATTTTTGTTCTGGAGTCTGTCTTCAAGCTGGTGGCCTTCGGCTTCCGACGCTTCTTCAAAGACAAGTACGTAAATAAATTTCATGACATGCTGACCTTTCCCAAACTGACACAAATCAAAGAGAGATTCTGAATAAACATTTGAGTCCCATTTTAGGGTTTTGACATTTGAGTGGATGTGATATTTTAATACATTAGCGGTTGAAGGTACCGGTCTTTAACCTCTGAGTCATGTGGAAAATCTGAGGCACCATTCAGAAGAGTTAAATGAGCTCTTTCTAAGGTGCTCCACTGAGTGAATGGTTCTCGGTGAGTCCTGTGTGAATACAAACGGCCTCGTTAAACACCAATAAAACACAACGGGCTTAGATGATTTCATAGCTTTGAAATCCCTGGCTTCCTGCTGAAAACCGCACAATAATGCACAAACACAATCTCAACAGCACTGGCGCACACTGGCACACGTCGCATATAAACAAAGGCACGCACACCTCAGCGGAGACATTGTGTTTTTGGAGCAGGGCTGACCACCTAGGAGCCCACGACGCCTGTCGCCTTTGCCAGAGTAGATCGTTATCATTTTTGGGGGTTTGGCGGCAATCCAGTCCACACCCATTCATTATCACACGCAGGTACACACGGTTTACACTTACGACATGTTTTAGCCAAAAAACTCAAGTTGATTTTCTCATCCTGATTAATGCAGTCTGAGTAGCTACAGGGATTTGTGGATTTAAATGTCAAACTTGGAGAGGGAGAAAGCTTCACATGGATGGGAATAGCCAGATTGCTCCGACCACCCACCACTCTCCTCCGTTTTTACACATCCACTTTATTCCAAACCTTTTGTTCACTTCTCATTTATTGAACGGGAGCTATAAAATGAGGTCTAGGCTCAACACTTTGTGGACCATGTCTGCCTTTATATGCTAAAATGAAATGTTACCATTTTTAAATGTGGTTCATAATGACCCAAATAGTCAGCGCACTTCCCAGCCACTGTCATGCAGAAAATGATTTGCTTCTAAATTTATAAGTTTATGTGATTAGTGAACTATGTATGACTAAGCTTTGGCTTAGGTTTGGAACATTAAAGTGATATTTATTACAGAGTCTTTTGAATGTCACTGTTGACTTGAAAAAGTCATAAAAGTTGTGTTGCACCCAGGATTTTTGTTCATCCATGGGATCAGCGTATCTTAAACAGTCATAGAGACTCCTGATGGGATGATATCAGCCATGTTGCCTACGAGTTCTTGGACTACACCCATGTTCAGAAGGTTTTATGGCTGTACACACATGCATTCCTTTCCATTAATCTGATGGCACATGAAAGCGTCAACTTTGACGTCAAAATAATAGCACCAGCCTTAGTAAGTTGATGTAGAAGCTGCACATTAAGCTTTTCCTCGTTTTATCAATAGCACTCACACTGCACTGACCTCTCCAGAATTACCAAACTCCTGTCATATATATATATATAAATCCCCTTGCCACCTTATTAGGTACACCATGCTAGTACGAGTTTAGACCTTTCACTTTCAGAATTTGCAATTGGATTTGCATGTATCAGGTGGACAAAAATAAAACTGCAGAAACTGCTTGGTGGTTTTGCCACAGCTAGCCTTGGTCTGCCATTAGCTATTGATGGCTAACACCGGCTAAAGTAGCAATTTTTTAATAAATGCATCACATTTCCAAGTCAGTGCTACTGTTAGCGTGTGTGCTTTGTGTGTTATCATTTACCAACAGCCTGTCACTACAACTCATTGCCGCAAAGGCTGCTGCAAATATTATACACTCATGGCTGCTTCATTGGATACACCTTGCTTGTATCAGGTTGACCCACCTTTTCCTCCAGAATCCCCATGATTCTTCATGGCATAGATTGAACAAGGTGCTAGAGATTGTGGTCCATATTGGCTTGACAGCGTCACACACTCATCTCAGATTAGTCGGCTGCACGTCCATAATGTGAATCTCCTGCTCCGCCACATCCCGAAGGTTCTGATGATTGTGAAGGCCATTTGAGTTCAGTAAGCTCTTTGTGATGTTCAGTAAAGAGTTTGAGATAAATTGGGCTTTGTGATATGGTGCATTTTCCTGCTGGAAGTATTCATCTGAAGACAGGCACACTATTGTCATAAAGGGATGGGCATGGTCAGGAACAAGACTCAGGTAGGCTGTGATGTTTAAATTTGGTGCTAAGGAGCCCAAAGCATGCCAAAAAATTCTCTCCCACACCATTACAACACTGGCAGCCTGACCCATTGATACAAGGCAGGGTGGATCCGTGCTCTCATGCTGTTTATGCCAAATTCTGACCCTACTATCTTAATATCACAGCAGAAATTGAGACTCATCAGACTGGGCAACATTTTTCCAATCTCATATTGTCCGATTTTAATAAGGCAATATGAACTATAGCATCAATTTCCTGTTGTTGGCTGACATGGGTGGCACCTGGTGTGGTCTTCTGCTGCTGTAGCTTCAAAGTTTGACATGTTGTGCATTTAGAGAGGCTCTTCTGCATACGTTGATGTGGTTATTTGAGTTATTGTTGCCCTCCTGTCATCTGAACGCAATCTAGCCATTTCTTGCCTCTGGCATCAATAGACCATTTTGATCCAGAGAGCTACCTATCATTGTACATTTTCTCTTTTTTTGGACTTATCTGTTTAAACCCTCAAGATGATTGTCCGGGAAAATCTCAGTAAATCAGCTGTCTTTGAAATACTCATACCAGCCCATCTGGCACCAATAGCAATGCCCCGTTTGAAGTCACAAAGTAACCTTTCTTCCCCATTGTGATGCTCAGTTTGAACTTCAGCAATGCATTGCATTGCTGCCATGTAATTGGTTTATTTGATGTATTCATTAGCATGCACTTGAACAAGTATACCTTGTAAAGTCTGTGTGTCTATGTATCCTTTTTTCCACATTGTTAATATGGCAGAGGTTTTACACTGGATGTCCTTCCTGACACAGACCCCCAATGGTGAGAGGGGCCTGTGTCCCCACCTGGAATCAAACTGGAGACCTTTTGCTTGTAAGGCGAATGTGTAAACCACCATATTATTTTCATGCCTATTACAGATTGAAATATATGTAAAATACAACATTTCAATAAAATCTGAGTCTGTGAGGGCTTATGAGTTTAATATTTATTGTTTTATCACTGATAAAGTCAAATACATGCAATTTTCAGAAAATGCTAATTCTTTCTTTTTTTAACCAAAATTATACATACCTATATAAAGGGAAGTTTTTTTTGGGTTAAATTCAGGGAAATGTAGCTTTCTCATCAAGAATTATAAGAAGCCCAAATACATCAGTTCTGTTGAAATATGACATTAGAGCCAGGAGATGATTAGCATAGCAACAACTAGTAGAATCAGAAGAGGGGAACTGGTAGTTCAGCTCTGTCTGAGAGAACAAAATACGCCTACCAGCAACTTTAAAAGTAACTTATTGACATGTTGTATCTCTCTTTCTTCAATGTTGCGGTTGCCAAGAAAAAAGTGCACACTTCAGGAAGTTACTGCATCCAGCCAAGAAACAGTCTGGCACTCGTGTAAAACGCACACTGTAACATGTTAATTGGCTTTGGAGGTGGTGATAGGCAGCTAAAGCTGTCTTTCTTTGTTCCCTGAGCTGATGCCTCCTGGGCCGGTCACAGAGTCAGATTTACTGGACTGACATCAAAGTCAGTCAGTCTATTGATATTCTTAAATGCTGGCCAATGAAACCAAAAAGCACTAAATTAAAGAGATGAAAACTAGTGTTTGTGAAAGTATTTGTGTCGGGAGCTCTCCAATTAGGCCTCTTATTTCTCAGAAAAAGGTTTACAGAGACATTTGCATAATCCCCTAATGGGGAAATTACAACCAGATCTCAGCACACTATTTTGTGATATAGATGCGCACACACAAATACAGGTGAGTAAGCCCATTACAGGCACCAAGGAGCACAGTGGGGGTTTGGTGCCTTGCTCAAGGGTGCCTTGGCAGTGCTGAAGCAGGTGGGGTGACTCCAGGCTCCACAGGCCTCCAGCTGCCACAGTGCCACATCAGTAGCTCTCTGGTTCCCAACCATTTACCAGCTATTTGGTTCTAAGAAATAAAAAATGTCAAACTTTTGGCACATATCAGTGCAGGGTCTTTTATTTTTTTTTTAACAAAGGACCCTTCATTTGTCAGTGACATCAACTCCCTTCTAGAGGCAACTCTGCCATTTTGTAGCCATCTGAAAATGCCTATGGGCACTTACTTGGGCAGGTATCATGAACCATTATCTAAATAACCTTTAAACTCAGTGGTCATTGGGCTATAAAACTGCATATACAGTCGACTCTGATTTATTTTTTTAAAAAGCAAAAAAAAAAAGAAAAAGTTTTCTAACTTTGCCCCAAATAAGGTTTTATAATAAAAAGAACCCCATTTCCAGAAAAGTAGGGATATTTTCCAAAATGCAGTAAAAACAAAAATCTGCCATATGTGTATTCATGTGGACACTAATTTAGCAGCTAGTGTAACAGCAGCACGGTAATTAAAACTGTCACCTCACAGCAAGAGGGTCCAGGTTCAAATCTAACAGCAGGCCAGCTTAGGCCCTTCTGTGTGGAGTTTGCATGTTCTCCCCGTGCTTGGGTGGGTCTCTCCGGGTGCTCCAGCTTCCTTCCACAGTCCAAAGACATGCAAAGGGATTAGGTTAATTGGCAATTCTAAATTGCCCTTAGGTGTGAATGTGAGCGTGAATGGTTGTCTGTCTCTCTGTTGCTGGCTTTGCGACAGACTGGTGCTCTATCCAGGGTGTACCCTGCCCTTTGCCCTATGACAGCTGGGCTGGGCTCCAACGGCCCTCATGATCCCGAATTGGAAAAGTGGAGGAAAATGGATGAATGAATGTCTGTAGTGTAGTGGTTTACATGAGAAAAAGACTGCTGGGTCAAGTCCATGTGGGGACACAAGCACATCCTACTATGGGAGGGTTGTATCAGGAAGGCATCTGACGTAGAATCTGTGACGTGGATTCATCTGCTGTGGTGGGCCTGTAGGGAAATACAAGGAGGCAGCTGAAGGCATTTACTTTATTTAACTGACTAAAGTGTAAAGAATTTTTTTCAGTAGTTTTAATGACCGACTTCACTGTATTTTGTAAATACACACAAATGTAGAATTTGATGGCTAAAACACACTCATCAAAAGTTGGGACAGAGGTATGTTTACCATTGTGTTCCATCACTTTTCCTTTTAATAACACTGTTTAATCATTTCGGAACTGAGGACACTAATTATTGCTCTTTTGCAATTGAAAATTTTGCCTGTTGTCGCTTAATATCACACTTCAGCCGCTCAACACTCTGTGGCCTATTATCTGATTCTCCTCTTCATGGTGTGCCGTACATTTTCAATTGGAGATAGATCCTGTTCCTGATAGATCCTGGCAACAGGCCAGATGAGCACACACACTCTGTGTCTCTACAAAGCCACACAGAATGTGGTCTGTCATTGTCCTGCTCCAATATGCATTGATGTCCTGGAAAGAGACACCATCTTGATAGCAGCATATGCCTCTCTAAAATACTAACATATGCCTCAGAGTCAGTGGTATCTTCATATACATGCTGGACTTTTGCCTACTGCCATGCTGTGTACATACTTTTTTGACTCTCTGAATATAGGGTTTTTATATATTTGATCTTCTTAACTATATTGTTATCTTCATATTTATATTTATATACAACCTGAATTCCAGAAAAGTTGGGATGTTCTTTAAATTTGAACAAAATGACAACTAAAAA
>VUQH01048726.1:0-13290 GCA_015106775.1 Etroplus canarensis | reverse complement strand
TATATCAGTTAACTAAAATTATTTTTCTTATGTAGTTTTAGTTTTTAGTTTAGTGTTAGTTGACTATAATAACCTTGGCACAGACACATTCCAAAATATAGTAGAAAGCCTACCCAGAACAGTGGAAGCTATGATAGTTGCAGAGGGCAGACCAACTCCATATTGAAGCCCATGGATTTAGAATGATAAGTCATAAAAGCTCCTGTAGGTTTAATGTGTAAGTGGCTCAATACTTAGACAGTACACCATGCAGCGTACTTTGTGTGTGGTTTTCAGTGTTACATAAGTGGCTCTCCTCTAACCTGGCCAAATCTTTTTTTCTTTTTCAATTAAATCTAATCCTATTTCTATAGCACCAGTTTGCAACAAAAGTCACCTCAAGGCACTTCACACTGTAAGGTAAAGATCCTACAGTGTTAGAGAGGAAACCCCAACAATCAGATGATCCCCCATGAGCAAGCACTCAGAGACTGTGGGAAGGAAGAACTCCCTTTTAACATGAAGAGACCTCAGGCAGAACCAGGCTCAGGGAGGGGCAGCCATCTGCCTTGACCAGCTGGAGGTGAGAGAGAAGTGAGAAAGGAGAGCAAAGAGAGACACAGACTATGGGAGAGAGAAGACAACATTTAATGACACGTAGCAGTCACAAATAAATGCATGGGCAGTGAAAAGAGGTGGGTGGAGAAGAACTGCCCAGCACATAAGAAGCCCCCAGCAAGCCTAAACTTTTTGCATCATAACTAAGCCCTAACTATAAACTTTATCATAAAGGAACGTTTTAAGCCTAATCTTAGGCTATATTCCCACTGCAGGCAAAAGTGGCCCAAATCTGATTTTTTTACCCATTTGTGATCCATATCTGATTTGTCTATGACAGCCTGAACAGCCCAGATCTGATTTTTTTCAAATTAGAGTCAGGCCACTTCCATATGTGGCGGACACATATCTGATGTTTTATAAAGCAACCTCAGTCTGGATGGCCATGTCACATTTCATCTGACTTAGCCATCACTGAAGTGAGACAGACATCATAATTCTGTACTGTACCTTACTTATACCACCAAATTAAGCATAGCTGTAATGTTACAGTAGCACAAATTGTATGTGTCTCATGCATTCAGTTAGTGATACAGAAAAAGATTAGAAAACTGACTTTGTTTAGGCTATTTATCACCAAGAATACCTATACAATCAACAAAATTAATTTCACTTGGATGTGGCAGCAAACTGAAGTGATTAGCACATCTCTTTTATTAGTTTGTGGAAGAGTGTCAGTTCTGAACACACTTAGTAACATTTAATGTTTAAATGTATCAAAAGTTTCAGGGCTCTAATGTGCAGCTGTCATGTTAGAAATAAACAGCAGTGCTGAGAGTGTACTGAGCAGTAAAATAAATATAACTCAAGATAATATTCATTTTTTCTGCTCAGTGTGCATGTGATGACCATGAATTCGCATGATTAATGATTTTCTGCAGCATTACTCTTGTCTTATTTGCAGCAACAATGTTACATTTTGCTGTACTATTAATGTTTAATGTTCTTTAAAGAGCGTTATCACTCGGCCATCTGATAATATCTCTGATTGGAGTACGTGGTGCTTGATTGATCCAATTTTCAACCACCTCTGATTTTAACTTTAAACCCGCTCGATTAACTCTGGTTGGAAACTCAGAGTTGATTGAATTTAGTCTGATCTGCTTTTCTTGATAAGAAAACTTGCAGTATGTTCACCCTGAGTTAAGCACTTATGTGTGTAGTGACAGAGAGCCATCATCATTAGAGCTCTGATGCCTTGGTTCACTGCAGCAACTGATAAATCAAAAACAGAGCATCCATTTTAATCCAGGGGACCAAGGAAAATGAATGTGCATCAATGTGGACCATGAAAAACTGAGAGTAGATTCTTAAAGCCCGTCAAAAGACTAATAACTGATCAGTGTGTTCTCTGTTCGGATCAACATTTGCACTTTAGATCTAAATTTAATATTTAGAGTGAGTATTTAGGCTTAGATTTAACGTTTAGGTCTTTGCATTGATGAATGAATGATTGTAATAGTGCTCATGTTAAATATAAAAAACTAACCAGTATGAAATTGGGAATTCATGTTTGTAGATATAAACTTTTGCAGACTAATGTGCTCTGATGTGTTTTACATCAACTGCATGAATAAGGAAAAGAAATGAACGTGTCAGAAAGTAGGTTCAGCTTCAGAGGGGGGCAGGGGGGATTCAGAGAGAATCTCAGAGTTTGTTGAAGAAATCCTGCCAGCACACAGGTTAGGTTCACAGAGTCTGTTGTACCCAGGAACTGATTCAGAGTTAGGTCTCTTTGTGGAACAGAATTTCCTTCATGTCAGGGTTAACAAGTTCAGAGTTTTTATTAAACCTGCTTTTTGCAATGGGGCTCTCCCATGTATTCTTTGTATCTTGTTTTGATTATCAGTTATACAAAGTAGCAATTCAATACCAGTATTAAATGAATATGCTGTATTCATCACTGAGAGAAAGAGATGATAGAATAATGATCAGTTTTGATTTTCTGTGTGGCAGGTAACATAGGTATGTCCCTGTAGTGTAGTGGTTTATGCATTCACCTTACAAGCAAAAGGTCCCTGGTTCAATTCCAGGTGGAGACACAGGCCCTTTCCTTGTGGAGGGTTGTGTAAGGAAGGGCATCCAGTGTAAAACCTCTGTCAAATTACCAGTGTGTATTAATCTGCTGTGGTGACTCCTTGGGGAGAATGCAAAGAAGCAGCCAAAGCTACTCTCAAGGCAACAGCAGGCTTAACTTCAAAGTTGGTTGAAATAGCTTAATAAAATCAAAACAAGTCTGCTTGATGTTTTGCTGTCATTGACAGTTTGGCTAATTTCTCTCCTTTTTCCTCTGCTCTGTTTCACCCTGTATTTCCCTATGGCGAGACTAGACTATAGTATGAGTGGTGAGTAAGTGGAAGTGAGCCTGGAGAGGTGGTGGTATGCAAGTGAGAGAGAAGAAATGAAAGCCAAGAAAGGCAAGACAGAATATGTGTGTGTGAATGCAATGGAGGCAGTC
This sequence comes from Etroplus canarensis, assembly GCA_015106775.1. Taxonomy (NCBI): domain Eukaryota; kingdom Metazoa; phylum Chordata; class Actinopteri; order Cichliformes; family Cichlidae; genus Etroplus; species Etroplus canarensis. Next base: position 10,235 of record VUQH01048726.1, on the reverse strand, counting down.
AGAGTAGTGATGATGCAAGAAATAACAGTAGTGAATGCGGATGAGTTTAAACAGCTGGGATCAACTATCTAAAGCAACAGACAGTGCTCAAGATAAATAGAAATGAAAGTGCAGGCAGGGTGGGGTGGGTGGAGACAAGAGTGAAAGGGAAGGTTTGCAACATGGTAGTGAGACCTGCTATGATGTATGGCTTAGAGAAGGTGGCACTGTCAAAAAGACAGGAAGTGCTCCTGGAGGTGGCAGAATTTAAGTTTATGAAATTTTCACTGGGAGTGACAGGATTTTAAAAAAACAGCACTCAGTTTCATTAGTTTGAGAGGCAAGGTTGAGATGGTTTGGACATGTACAGAGGAGGGATGATGGGTATATTTAATAAAGGATGTTCAACATGGAGGTGCTGGGCAGGAGGAAAAGAGAAAGAGCACAGAGGAGGTTCATGGACCTAGTGAAGGATGACAGAAGAGCATGCAAGGGATAGGGTGAGATGGAGGCAGATAATCCGCTGTGGTGACCCCTAATGGGTGCAGTCAACAGAAGAAGATTTCCTGGGAGCAGAATAGATGAAGTGAAGATTGTGATAATCAATTTAATGAAAAAACAACTCATTATGTTGCTGTAGGTCCTCCTAACATGTTAAACCTGAAATGCAAAAGTGAGAGCGAGACGGAGAAATCAACAGGGAAAGTGCAGTGCTTTTCTGTCATTGTCAGCCAGCGTAGTTTGCTGTTAGCTGCAATTACATCATGAACTATTACAAACAAAAAAAAATTGACACAGCAAGCATGATATACTGCCAGATTGCTGTTGTTTGCTCTCTTCTTGCTATGTTAGAGCTCCTTCTAGCAAAATGAGCTGGTCTACTGGTGCACTGCCGACAACTGATAGAGTAAGCAAAGAATAACATGAAACTGAATTCCACCTGATCGGACCAATATCCAGTAGTAAATCGGATTGGTGCATCCCTAACAATTGAGAAAAAAGCTCATTTATTCACAGTTTATTCAGCCATATCCTTTCTTTCTCTGCTTCTCTGCACTCTGTGAGTCGATTTTAAAGTTTCAGTGATTACTTGGCTCAGCAGTGTCTGCCTGTTTACTGCTTGTCTTTTTAAAAGCCACAGTGGAGTTGTAATTCTATAAAGTGAGGCCTGCAAGTTTCTCTTCCTTGAAATTGAGGTATAAATAAAATTCTATCCTTTAAACACTCTTTCAAACCGGCTACTGGACAGTTTCCAGTAGCTGTCATGTTTCTGGTGCAGCTGCAACAGAGTGTGAAAGTGGAATAAAATTTTCATCAATCATAGTGGATGGCCAATTTTAGTGTCAGCTCATCAGAAATGAAGAAAATGGGCTGCATTACAGCCATCCTACTTTAAATGGTGTTGAACACTGAGAGTTTTCTCTCTGTTTCTATTAAAAAAAAGTCACCAAAGGTATTTTATGCCGGGATGCTTTGTGCCTTTTTGACGTTCATTTCCCTCTTGTCTTCATGCTTTCTTGCTTTTATGAGTGCCATTATTGCTACCTTAGGCTAACAGGTGGCACCAAGTCCTATGAAGCAAGTCGAAAGGCTTATAATCCGTTACACTTGTATGATTCCAGCATAAAACTAGATACATATTTATAGTCAAAACAAGCTTTTAAACACTGAAACTTGCACACTAATGTATGAATGACAGTGATGAATGACCAAGAATCACCAATTTAAGTTGAAGAAATGCTACATTTTAGTTCAAGCATAACTCCATGTCATATAAGTAACGCTGCATGGAGAACTTATTGAAACACGTTCTGTTCCATGGAATAATTTGATCTGCCCCAGAACTGATTCAGTGACATGTTTAAGTAGATGTCACAACAGAAAACACAGCCACTAGTACCACAAAGCAAGGGTGAGGGTTGTGTTACCGAAGCCACAGACACCATCATCAAAGAATGAAGCACATAACTTCTTTAAATGCTTAAAGGTTTATCACAAGTGGATTTTTTTTCACGACATTGTCATTTCAATCTATTTTTTTACAAGCCCATCCATAAGCAAACAAATGATGCTTGTGAGCGCTGATGCATTCAGTCCCATTGCTATAAGTGCATGAAATCTATGTACTTTTACAAATATTTGTGAAAAATGGGTCATTCCCAAGAGCTCTTTAAATTCAAGCGTTAATAGGATGCCACTGTTGCAACATGTCAGTTGGTGAAATTTGTTCCCACTTGCCCACAGTAAGCTGAATGTTTTCTTTTTTTGGCAGCACGAAAGTATTTAGGAACCACACATAAAGTCATAGAACGAGGCTGTTAAGTGTATAGTGAGGAAAAGTCACGAATGCTCGGTAGATACATGTTCTGTGAAGTGATGAGTCTCACTTCTCTAAGTGAATCAACTGCCTTTGGGATGAACCAGAATGGAGATGGAGAGTCAGGTCCTCTTGTCCAACATCAGCGTCTGACCTCCACATAGAGTATATATTCTGCCTGTGAGAACTGGGTAGCTATTGTTTATAAGTACCAGTTCTGAATTTACTATAATATTTTGTGGCTTTTTTGGTAGCTACCAACATCAGATCTCTACACTGAATTAAGTATTCAGTAATCTGAAAGTGTGCTGTACTCCCCCCCCCGAGAGTAATTACCTCTGTAAAAATAATTTGCTGCATAAGAACTAATTCATTTAGATTCATTGTTATGAATTAGGATAAAATAAACACCCTGTAGTATAAAATGTTCTTTATTTTAATAGAATTTCCATCTGTGCATCCCTTCAAACAAGTCTTTTAAGAGTTAATGAACACATAATCTTTAGAGCAGACCTCGACTGTGAAATTAATAAGACAACATAAAATCCTTATGAGGCATAAAACTCCATTTTACACATAAATATTGAGTATTGCTCAGCTGAACGCCAGAAAATGGGTACTTAAGGCAACAAATTAATAATGCCACCACTGTTGATCTGTATGGTGACAATAAAATCTCAGGACTTGAGCCAAGTACTCACAACTTTCGAGCTGCTAAATAGGTTGACAGATAAACCTTGTTACATTTGATGATAAATTCTTAATATAGTGATGTAAAGACAGCTGTCACATACTGTAAACAAGAAATACAATTCTCTTTCAATCAAGTTAAATCAAAAACAAGCTTTCTGGATTTTTATATCTGCTCTTTAGATTTAATTATGTTCAAAACCCATCCATCAAAAGCAATCGTATTGTGCCATAGAGTAATGTACAAGGAAGATTAAAATACAGGAAAAAATATGTATACTGCAACAAGTCAATACATTTAATGACAAACTTCCTTTGTCGGCTGAAAGGAGCACACACTGTGGCTTATTTTCTTATTCAGTGTGTTAACATGCACACTTTTAATTTGACCATCACCAAGTAAAGGAAACACACCAGGTATTGAAACTTTGAGACTTCATGACAATAAAATTGAGCCAGTTAACAAAAATTAATAATGAAGATGCAGGTTCCCATTTGAAGTTTTTAGAGATGGCTTCTGAAGGAAAACAATAGCAGAGCGCACATAGAAAACTTCAAAACACAATTTAATGATTTTCGAAAAAAGTTAAAAGGCCACCGCTCACCGACACACAATGGGTGGTGAGGAACACTTACGCTTCTCTCTCTAACCTGTCTACTAATTCTTGATGCCATTTAAATTTCAGAGAAACAAGATCAAAAATGTTCAACTTTGACACTGCAACGTCTTGCTCCTAATACGACCTCATTATTTAGTTGTTTAACACAGACTGTGTGTAATAAGGACATGTTTCTTAAAGGTGCATCTTAATCCGTCATATTATGACAGTAGTAAATCTTTGTTTTCTGGGTATCAAAAAGTAAAAATATCCACGTCCTACATGTCATTTTTCTCATGGGACCAAAGAAAAACAAGAGCTTTCAATTTGACATTTTAGGAAACAGAACTTGGGTTCGAATAGTGGGTTGGTGAGCTTTGTATATCCGTCAAAGCAGAAAACAAGATCCTAACAACAAGACCTTTCTCTGCTGACAGAAAGATTATACCTGCAGGTTAATCTCAAAATCCTGCCAGATACTAACCTGCCTGTCACGTAAAATGTAATCCATGTGCTTTATTCATGATATTGCCCTAATTTGGTTAAACACACAAAACTGCTGAGTGCATGTTAACATACTGATTGAATATTGCCAATACAAATTTACACAAATTAGAATATTTCAAATTCAACATGTATTTTGAAAGATTCAGTCCCTGAAGTAAAAAAAAAACAAAATGTAGGGTATAGTGTCAAGATGCGTTTGCTGCTGTGCAATTTCTATCGCTTATAAACAGAGTACATATTTGAAGCGAGTATAGTATGCATCCTGACTGCAGTTTGTAAGCTTACATGATGTCCTTTTGAGGTTCACATGATTTTCATGTTGAATTGTACTGGAGCTTCAGTTGGACTGGCTTCCTCTGTTTCCTCTTTACGTGGCACATATTCAACCTCTATACTTGACTTAGTATTGTCTTTCCCTCTACTCCAGAGGAATAATATCACGAGACAGAAGAGGACCACGCCGAGGAAAGAGATAAATCCCATGGTGGTTGCAATGATAAGTGTCTTTACATCAAACGGAAATGGAACTGTGGCCCGGGTCACATTAGCACCTTCATCACTAGGCTGGTTGGAAATGAAAGCAAATGTCTTGTTTGGCTGGTGGGGCCAATTCGGGGAGTAGCTATGCACAAAAAGGTGAGCAGCTTTTGTGTCATTGCCTGCTGCATTGCTTGCAATGCACAAGTAGGTGCCATTGTCCTGGATTTGGGCATAACGCACCTCCAGTGTACCGTCATTGGACACAGAAAGTCTTGACCCCATAGTTTTGGTGGTGATGTATTCCTTTTTAGGGGATAGCCACATTATCACAGGAACTGGATCACCCTCAGCCTGGCAAGCAAAATGAACTGTAGTCCCTTCGTCTACGTGGCTTTCTTGAACCTTGTAATCCATGATCTTTGATTTTTGGCAGATGAAATAGTCAGGAGGGAGCACATCTGGGAAATCCTTGAACTCTTTTCCTTGCACAACCTCTGGTGAAGCGCACATGGGTTGTTGCCTGTTGAAGTTGAGCCTCCATCGCCGGCGGAAGACCCAGAGCAAGCGACAGTCGCAGGCCAAAGGATTGTCATACAGGGCCAGTGTTTCCAGGTTTCCGACTGAGTGAAAGACAGACTCCTCTAGCGTGCTCAGGGCATTGCTGGATACATTGAGTACACGGAGGTGGTTGAGTCCTTTGAAGGAGTAGGGCTCAATGGCAACTAATTTCCCACCAGCCAAATGAAAAGCCTGGAGCTTCTGTAGATTGAACAGCTGGTTCCCTTCCACAGTATGAATGGGATTGAAAGACAGATTCAAAAAACGAAGATACCTTAGGTGACTGATAGCCTGGTAGGGGATGGCAGTAAGATTACAATTTGTGATGGATAATGATGTGAGATTGAGTCCAAACAAGCATTTTGGGGTCATGGTATCCAGAGAAGGCATATGAGAGATCTCCAGCACTCGTAGTCGATACAGCCTCTTAAAGGAGTAATCCCTTATGACAGTGACGTTGAAATAGCGTAATCGAAGTGACAACAGGTTATGCAAATGGCTAAGGGCATCAGTGGGCACTGAGGCCAGATTGTATCCCTCAATGTTGAGGCTTTCAAGGTTACTGAGACCATGAAATGATCGGGGTGAGATAAAAACTAGGTCATTGTCACCAACCTCCAAAGCCCTCAAGTTGTACAGCTCCTGGAACATATAGTCGAGAAGAATGACAATTTTGTTCTCACTAATATCCAGCTGGGTGAGGTTGTTCAGGCCTGTGAACACCCCTAGCTGAATAAGCTTTAGCTCGTTGTTGCGCAAACCTAGCGTTCGAAGGTTCATAAGGTTGCTAAAAGCCCCAGGCTCAATGGAAGAAATTGTATTTTCGTTAAGTTGCAGCTCCTCCAACTGAGGGTAATTAATGAACTCTTCAGGCCCCAGGGTCTTTAGACGGTTCTTGCTGAGGTCTAACAGCCTTGTTTCAGTGGGGATGCCCTCAGGAAGTGCTGCCAGTCTCCGTCGATGGCACACAACTGAACGCTCCTGAGCATTGCAGTCACAACGGGAGGGGCAGCCAGTGGTGGAGCCAGAAAGGACGGTGCCCAGCATCAGGAACAGGATGGGCTGCCAGCACGCCACCAAGTAGCTGTGCCCTCCTGCCTCTCCGAACACCATCCTGCTGCTTACCTGTAGGGAAATGGAAAAACATTTTTTTTTTAAATTATTTAAATGGATTTCAAGAAGCAAGAGTTATGTGTAAACAAACAGATCCATCTAGATAGCTTCATAAAATGAAGAAAGCATATGTTGTATGCATTTATTAATTAGTCTTCAAATTAAATGCCTACTTCTTTATTTTGTAAAACTATAGCAACATTGACAAGGTTTGTTTTACAAAAAAGTGTTAAGATTCCATTCGTAACTTAACTTGTCTCTTTTTTCCTCAATATAAGCTACAAATGTAGCTGAATACATTTTTTACACCAAAAAGCTTATTTTTTCTAAGTTTTGCAAAGTCAGTGGAAATCCCAGTTTTACTTGTGTGATTTTATCTGCACAGCTTCACAAAGATATAAGATGCCTTCCCCCATTTTCCTTGCATATAATTTCATTATAGTGACTTTCCACACAAGTAATGGAATCAGCCAATCAATAAAAGGGCTTGGTCACACAATGTAACAACCCTGCTGTGCTTCTGACTCCAGAGTATGCCGCAGACAATTACTGTAAATATCAGTGACACACTGTCTCTGCTCGTACAAACATTTTTAATTAGACAAAAATGCTGTGGTACATCTTTAAATGGCTCCTCCAAACATCCTGTGCTGCTGTTAAGCTGTTGACCTTGCAGTGATATAAAACAGAGAATGCTGCCAAGCAGTGATAGATAGAGAGAGGAGGATTGTCAGAGGACTTTAAACCCTTATTTGATTTTGACTCAGGGGCACTTTAACTTGGTAAAACTTTCAAGCTCTACTTCTCACATCAATCACACAGTTTAAGTCACAGCTATATCTGTGGGATACAATTTTCGAAGGGCCTCATACAAAGTGATTTTGTGATTTCATTTTATTGACCTAGCTGACCTCACACTATTTTGGATTATAACTTTAATCAAATTAATGTTTTGCATATGAATTTATAACATCTAAATAGATACAAATGTACTATGAATAAATAAAACATTATTATACTGTATGGGATAAACAACTAGTATATCTCTAACGCTTTTGAAGCAGGAAATGAAATTTCATAAGCTCATGTAATGATTTAAACGATGAAGAGAAATATGTTCATTTTTTTTCTAAAAAGGAGATTTCATTATGAGAGGTTAATAGTCTGCATCTAAATATTCATCATGTTGTCAAACTGTGAGGGAGATGAATAGATACTGCAGATCCATTTCTCTAAACCATTTACCACCATTTATTTTTTTTCTGAAAAAGTACTTCAAAATGTCTTTGTAGTAATTCTGGTACTTCTTTGACTGTCTACCATGCAGTAACAGCTGTGAAAAAATATTACCTTTGATAATGAAGATTAGATAAACTCTGTTTTCAGTGCTGCAATATAAATTACATCTCTGACTGAGTTAAAATCATGGAGCTGAGGCAGCTTGGGTTGTGGTCTGAGCAGCTTCAATGGGCCAATAATTACAGCCTCCATTTTCACTTTCTCCAGAACTGTTGAGTTCTGTTGGCTGCATATGTCAGACACTATGGGCATCAGTTCAGTATGGTGGATTTGTAAAAAGCATACTGTCAGAAAGAGGGGTCGTCCAATTATCAGATACAATATTCCGCATTTTTTTTCTCTATTTATATTTTTGTTTAAAAAAATATTGTTAAAAAATTTACTTGGGGGTCTGATGCAGTCACCTCTGTCTGTAGTCACCACTCTGTGGTCTATCTCATTGGTTGCACATAAGAAGTAATAGCCTTTCAACACTGAAGACTATAGTGCCACAGAAGGGCACACAGCACATCTACAAGTGAAGATGTGTTTCAAAGATGAGTTAGCAAATATAACAATGCATTCTCATCACAAGGCATCAAATACTGGAATTTTGTCAGAGGTCCATGGTGTCACAGAGAGGTCCTATGGTGCCTGTGCTTTCTCGCATTAGTCGTGACAGTACTGAATGCCAAGAGGAGTCCTTTCAAAGAGACACAGGGAGAGGCATGAGGGGTAGTGATTGTGTGTTAACACTTAGACTGAGGTTCACATCCTGTTAAGAAGCTTTTAGCTTTGCTTTCAGTGTGTGTCTATTTTAGTTTTTGCCTACTTTTTGATTCAATCACTGTTTGGTTAGGTTTAGGCACATAAACTGATTAGTTTAGGTTTATGTTGTTTGGGGATAAAATACACCTCTTTCATAAAATTCCTCTTACATGGTCAAAAACAGAGCTTAATGCTACCCATTAGATTTAAATATTACACCAAGGGTCCTGAAACAGTGTCCGTATTTAGTTAGACAAGAGAATATACTCACTGTTCTGGCAGCTAGTGCATCAGGGTACAGATATCAAAGGGTAGCTTGTGCTTTTTTTGTGACATGTTTGTGACGTATGTGATATCCTTTGAGCGGAGGTTACTGAAGAAGCAATACATATTACAATCCTTGATGCAAGCTTAGCTGCAGGCTAGAAGTAGCTCTCAATAATATGTGCAAAGGTATCTCTAGCAGAGACATCCTGCCTACAAAAAGTGAACAAGAGGCACAAGGCATTGTCATAGTTCAGGAAAAGCATTATTATTATTATTTTTTATTGGAATAAGCAACAGTAATAGATAAAAGGAATACTTAATGAAAGCTACTAGGTTAGCAGGCCACAGACTTTTCTAGAACAGGCATTAGAAAAGAACAACAAGAGCAATATGAGACTGTGTACCCAAGACTGAACAGCCCTATCTTACGATTTTGAAGAATCCTCCATTAAAATCCCAGATGCAGATCTGGATCCAGATCACCTTAAAAAGTTAATGTAACCAACTTTAAAGACATAAAAGTGAATTACAGCACAATAACTACTTGGGCTAGCAATAAGACCCTGGCCAGAATCAGAAGACACCAAATTTGTGAGGAGCCATAGTGTTGCAATAGCAATAATGACTCAGACACAAGAAGAACTGCAGAGTAATCACCCTCGTATTGTTACAATGCATACAAAACATTGTCCAACTTGTACAGAAGAAAAAGAAGGAAAGAAAAAAAGTATAAACTAAAATAATGACCCTAATTATCAGAAATAAAATGAATAGTGTGCACACTTAAATGAAATAAAAGTATCTGTTGGGGCCCTTTAAAGAATTAAAACTTGTTTTGGCAACAGCCGACTTCAAAGGTCCTTGTAAGTGTAATGGGAATGTATGTATGAGTGTGTACGTGTGTATCTTCTTCGTGGTGATTGGTCCGCAAAGTGGTTGGCTCGCCATCTGTCACGACCAGAATCTCGTACTGGTCCTTGGACTTCCCTGTCCTCTCCAAAAACCTGACCGTTGCTGTGTGTTTCAAAGCCAAACGCACTGGTATCGGAACTGCAGCAGCTCTCCGGGTGAAAAGTGAGTGGTTAGCCGACGTTACTTCTCTCCTTCATTCAGCCACTCGGCTCCGGACTTCCGATAGATAAGTACACTGGTCTTTTCCTTTTCCTTTTCCCACAGTTTAACAGTTTTTCTTTTTTTTTTCCCCGTTGTTCTCTGCTTCTCTCGGTCTAAGCAGTAGCTGCCTTCACTCCTGGGGCTGAGATGGGAAAAAAAAACTCAGGAAGACCCCGTGCCTTCACCTCACCTCCTAACTGACAGGCTGAATGCGGCCTGTGTAGGCTCTGATTGGCTGTTGAGAGCTAGGTACCCCCAGGGGGGGAGAACTGAGAGGTGCATTCAATTGTAATTGGAATTATGACGCTTTGCTGATGTGAACGGTTAAAATAAAGGGAATAAATACTCTGTTTCTTCTTTTACCACTGGTGTCCATTAATTGTGTTTTTTTCATCTGGGCTACATGTGCACAGAGGCAATATAAGAAAAATCCAAAATCGGTGCCGAATTTAAAACCTTGCATTATTTCCTCATATTATCCGTATATCTAAATGGTTGTCGGAAAGTCATCCTGATTGTCCTAGTCCATGATTTTACCACTCCTGTTGTGATCCTAGATGTATCCC
>VUQH01048722.1:0-10443 GCA_015106775.1 Etroplus canarensis | reverse complement strand
GGAGCTGCCAGAGGAAGACCACAGAGAAGATTCATGGATGTAGTGAAGGAGGACATGCAGAGGGTTGGTGTGAGGGAAGAGGATGCAAGAGATAGTGTGAGATGGAGGCAGATGGTCCGCTGTGGTGACCCCTAACGGGAGCAGCCGAAAGAAGAAGCACAGACTCTATTAGCAGTCCTGAGTAATGTATAGATATAGCGAATGAAAACCACACAATCTGGCCAGCTCAACTTTTTCAGGGTTCTATTGAACTCTTTGGACTCCCACCTCATGTCAGGGGTGATGCAAGTAGTGAGAATATCAATATTACATGGTTCGCTGTCATGGTCAGAGAAGGATCCGATGCAGAAGCAGTGTTTAGTGGGTTTATTAACAAAAGTTTTTCCAGATCAAAACTGAGAATGTGCAAGGTGATGGTCGGGCTGGGCCGGTGGGTGGGGTAGAAATCCATGAGTCCGTATCCGTGAGTGTGTGGCGGCATGAGTCTGGGGGAAAGAGAGGCAGAGGTCAAGGCTGAGGCGGAGACAATCAGGCAGCAAAAACAAAGGCACATGAAACGAGTCGAGAACAAGAACTTGCTGGGTTCGGCTTACGAGAGCTAAAGCAACGATCCAGCACTGAACCGAAGCCTCTCTGAGGTTGAAAGGACTGCGGCCAGGAACAGCTGATGGGAAGCCGGTGCGCCGGTGGAGGAGTGGCCAGGGAGCACAGCTGTGGGGGTAAAAGATTAACTATCCCAGCCCAGCCTGACAGAGGAGGGAGAGAGAGAGCGTGAGAGAGAGAGAACAGAGAGAGGCCGGTGGGTCCGCACCAGAGAGGACAGGGGGGACCATGACAGTTTGTAATAGAAAATCAAGAAACAAAGAGCAAGATTTATGATTCTTTATATTTCATAAGACATGTAGATGTTGTAAATGTCATCTAATTTCCATACCTGAAATGTTATCACGTCATGCAGTTTGTGTGTATGCAGGTATGTGTGTGTACCACACCTTGTGTCTGAATTACTAAAGTAGAAAAGAAAAAAGATAATTTCTTCAAGATCCTGTCCCTGATATAGAGGAAGTTCTGCAGCTGTTAAAACATACTATGAAAATGTGCATAATTTTGGGGGAAACACAAGATAGCAGAATTATAATTAGTGTGTTTAGACTATTCCATGGTTACACAGGACAATGGGTGAACTAACATGAACATGAAAACACACTAAATCTGAGCAAATAGCACACAATCTTAATACACATATTATATTCTCCCTCTGCTCTTTGTCATGTCGTCCGTCCTCTGTGGTCCCTAGTTGTCTTCAGTGTGTCTCTGTCCCGTCAGTCTGTCCGCAGCTTTATTCAGCCCAGCTCCCATGCCTCAGTGTTTCTGTCTGTTCCTAGTTCCTGTAGTTCTCTCAGTTTAAGTCTGGTTATTGTTTTGCCTGTAAGTTTGGATTTATTAGCTTTTAATAAAGCTCGCTTTCTGTTTGAGCCTGCCTCCTGCAGTCCTGCTTTTGGGTCCACTCACCTCAGACACTGGAAGACCTGACACATAAAATGGACCTGTGTATTACAGATAGCTCAAATCCACTTTCATATGGATGAAGTGACATGTGAATAAATGCTGTTGCAGAACAAGGCAACAATTCAGTTAAGCTATTAAAGGATAATTGCCTCTCTGCTGTTCCTCTGCCTCTCTCACCTCTACCTTTACTCCTCCTTCTCTCCATACCCCACCCTTCTATCTCTTTCAACCTTACGTCTTCACCTTCCCTCTATCTCTCACTCTCTTCTCTTCACTTACCCTGCACCTTTCCGCTATTCCCTCTCTTCCATCTCCCATTCTTTCTATTATTTTCCCCTCGACAGGTTCCCTTCTCTATTACCCTAACCCTATTTCATCAACCTTCTGTTCCTAACCTCCCTTCCTTTCCAAGCTATGCACTTCAGTTAGCTTTCATTTGTGCTGGTAAAACTATTCATAATTAATGGAAGGTTCTTTCTAACCCATAGGTAAAATTGTGTGTTGATTTTACTTCTGACATTTTATGTGTTATGTAAGACCCAAATATAAACTATATTTTATGTGATTATTCAATTGTAGAGTTTCTTACCACTCTAAAGTTCTGATTTATCTATACAAATTTATTCTTTCCTCAGTATACTTTGACTCCTAAAACCATGTAATACTTATCATAAAAGCAAAGACAAGTCTGTACAGTAAAGAAAAGGGGGACCGTAAGAGGGCTGGCGGTATGGTGGAGGAAGCACACTGAAGACCAATGTGCAATTTATTTACAGTGTTCATCAGTTAACAAGGAAGATAAGGGATGGTTTTACATGGAAACAAAATCAAGAGTTCTACAAAAATAAATTTAACATTGTTCAAAAGAACAAAAAGAAATGCAACAATCAACTAAAATTTAAAAAAAAACCTAAGGCTAGGTCCATGGCTATTGGGCAGCTACCAAGCACAGAAAAAAATTCTAATCTCCCCTCTTTTTTTCCCATGTATTTGAATCAGGATCAGAGTACTTTATTAATTGCAGGGAGGTAATTGGATTTTGTTACAATGCTCAGCCATATATAAATAAATATACATTTCAAAGGCATCAAATATAAACATGACAGGTAAGAAATATACTAAATAAAGTAAAAAATAACCATGTCTATATGAATTGCCATACGTAGCATAAATAACTCTAAAGTTAAAGTCTCAAATCCCCCTGCCATAAAAAGGGTTGGAATGTCCAGCTTCTTGTTTGATAGTCTGGATACTCAAGATGACAAGGACCAAAGCAAATCATTTTCAAACCTTTTGGTACTGCTGACAATTGAAATTTATGTGTATCAAAATGTTTTTGAATGTTCAGGCCCACTGTGTAATTATGTAACAAGATGAAAATTATAAAAAAAATAAATGCTCAAAAATAACCAGAAGTTACTGGGCTTTCTTGCTGAACTCATTTATATTCAGCTTTGCTCTGCTAAGGTTTCAAGTAAACCAGTAAAGAATGGTATAAATCAGCATTGGCCTCAGACTCCTAACTATGACTACAGGGTCCTATCTCCTCACATGATACCACACCATGACATTAACTCTATTTTGCCAGCTGGATGTAACAGAATAATGAAAATGACAGTATTCATGAGATGTTGGACTATATGCAACCTTAAATCTCTAAAGGTTACAGGATAACCCTTTGACAGGCAGTATTTGTAATGTAGGTTTAGCAAAAATTGTATGATTGCCTTTTTCAGTGTCATTTCAGAGAGCTGCAGTCAATCACCTGTGCCTGACAATTCCAAATAATTGCCAAGATGGGGTATGACAAGCGTCCTTTTTATGGACGCTAGATATATACTGCAGCACCCACAGAGGCTAAAGATGAGAGCACGGATGGTAAGATTGAAGAGAAATGGGGTCAGGTTAAAAGGATTAAGGTCAGAGGGGAAGATTAAGCTCAAGCTGATGGCTTGAATTAAAGAGTTATGGTGGAAATTTGTTCATTGAGTAAAGTGGACGGTTAAGATGAAGAGTAAGAGCTGGAATACTTTCATAACTCAAAACATGAATGTTGTATGTCTTTATTACTATGAATAAACATAAATTCAACACATACAAAAATATTTTCCAAGAAGAGGTGCTTCAAAATGGTTTCACAGGGTAACCCAACCAATAGAAAGTTTATTCAAACTTAATGGAACAAAGGTTTTGTTTGGCCAAAGGGCTGAGAACTTCTTGGGAGACAGCAAGAACTGGGTATGAGGGCTCAAAAAGAGATGGTGACAATTCAAAATGAAGGTTAAAAACTCAGTAGGAGGGCAGGGGCAGGTCAGTGGGAGGGGCAAAGTCTCTGTCTTCCTCTGTATGTGAATTGCCTTTTGATGCCTTCAGAGGTCTATTAAATCTCGCTATCATCTCAAAACCAGTAATCTTGCCTAGTGACTGGAACCCTTCAATCACTCTGCACAATCTCTCTGCAACAGCCTGATGTTAGGAGTTGGCTTGGAGGTATTTTCTGTTTTGCAGGAAGCTTGTTTTTTGTGTTGAGTCACAGAGATTTTCATTTTAGGCTTTATTATTAAATTAGCAAGTAGAACTGCTAATCAAACCTTTCAAATAAGCATAGAACAGCATAGAGTAGCAGTGACTATGCATTCTAAGCAGCCAAGATTTGCAATGGTCTCTGTATTTGGTCTTCATGTTATATAAAAGAAGGCTGACAATCTTTTTTCATCAGACACTGAGAAGAGTTTGTGTTAAGAGGTCATGTATAAAAGTAGTCATCCAACCAGCCACCTACTCAGTACCTACCTACCACCCAGGACTTCAGACATACTGTAAAGATTAAAATAGCTGGAATAGCAAAAGTTGAATAAGCACTGTTCCTGCTGAGCTTCACAGACTCAAAAAGTACTCAGCTACTACAAGACGAAAGTTGGGAAATGTTAAGTCATATCCACTTATCTATTTATGTGGTGTAAGCAACAGCCAGGTGAGAGCCAGTCATGTTGATCCCAGCAGAAACAACAGCATAGGCTGTTTACAACTAAATTACAAAGAGGAACAAACTAGAGTTAAAGTACTGACTCTGCCTCCCCAACTTCCCAATTTTACAATAAACTAGTAGAAATGCTAGTTTTCTCAGGGAGCTCAGAAAACATAGTGCTCACCAGTTGGAGGCATGTAAATTATGTGCACAGCACAACATACCCCCAGAAATGATGCAAATGCAGTTTTAAAGCAATCTCTTTAATAGTTAATCCAATATTTTGGATGGACAAACAAACAAGCAAATAAATAAATAAATACATAAATAAATAGTGGCAATGTCATTGGGGTGCCACAGGAAAAGTCAGGAGACCACTCCTCCCCTCAAGCTTATGAAAGTCTACACAAATTTATTGTCAGCCTTTACAGTAGTTGTAAATATACAACAGACTGGAGCAAAGAGATTAACTGACTGACCATGTCATTCTTAGATATAGGTAGATGATCATCACATGTTCTCAAGTTTTTTGTCAGTTTTGGAATGTCTTTCCACTTCACTGGGGTAAAGAAATCAAACTTTAGTTGACAATTAGTCAAATCCACTTGGAGCTTACTGATGCAAAAGATCTATGTTAACATGCTGTAAGCAATGTGGTGACTAATTCTTGTTTAATTGTGCATACATGATCCATAAGGCCCACACTGTCGCATGCAAATTGACCACATCTAAAGTCCTTCTAATATCCTCCTTGATAATAATTACTGGCCATTTCTTAAGCTCTGGAGCCGAGGGAGAAGTGTGGTAAGTGTGTGCCTGCCACAAGGTATGGGGCTAATTGCAGCCTCCCTTTGGTTGAGAGCTCATTGTGGAAATGTATTGCAGCAGGCAGATGGAATAAAATGTAAGCTGTGTATCTGGAGAGTTTGAGTGTTGCCATGAGCGGCCCTAAATGACACTGATGAATGCGTGCCTCTACCTTCTTTAATAAAAATGACAGTTGGACAGCAGAGTGGTCATTTTCTCTGACAAATTACCTTATTCATCCCCAGCTACACCCTATCCAATCTGAAAAGTTGGTATCCCAAATGCAAATTGGCTTTCATTTGTTGCATCTCCCGTTGAAACTGCTAAAATGATTTTCATAGAGTGTGAGTTAAGAGTTTTATATTTGTTCACTGGGTCAAATAACAGGGATTTACTGGCTACAAATTGACCATTATTTTTATTAGTTTAGCACAGCCACAATTCCTTACTCTGGAAAGACCACTGAATAGGTTTTATCTTTGATATAAAATTGCACAATTTTGCTACTAACATCAGAAGTTTGGTTACAGAACTCTGAAAAATGTCAACTGCATTGGTTTATTGGTTTTAACTGTGTATGAATGGGAGCTATTATGCACCAAAGAGAATAGTGCATTTCAAACTATAATAATGTGCTTTTTAACTTGAAGTTGTAGTAATCAAAAGATTGAAGTAACTGTACTCTCATTCCAGGGAGTGAAATTCATAATTCAAGTTTCTTTTCATTAATTTAAAATTTACAGCAAAATCTGTTCATATTTATCTGACCATGCATTAGTAAAGTGCCAGCTACCATTTAGGGGGCAAATTACATAGTACATACTTAGCCAGGTGTTACAGTAACAAACATTACTTAAATTATGACTTCCAACTAAGTCATCTGCAATTTCATGATGCCATTCTGCAATTAATAGCATGACTCATCAAGTAAGCTGAAGGTAAGTTAAATAGCAAAAACAGTTGTTTGGACTGTGGCTGTAAGATGAACCAAACTTTAACAAACCCACTAAAAGAAGATAAAAAAAAAAAAAAAGTCAAACACTGAAAGACAAACCACTTAAAATAAGAGCATGTAGGTCAGTCACCCAAAAGAACAAGCAAGCTCATTCCAGCTGACCTACGGTGAAAAGCAAAGTATACCCTAAAAGTCTGCCATGCCATCACAGATACAAACTATTCACATCAACAGCCAATTTAGAATCACTGGCTAACCTAACATGCATTTCTTTGGACTGATGGAGCCCACAGAGGGAACCCCAAGCAAAGTGAGGTACATGAAAACTCACACAGAAAGGCTGACCAGCAAGTTCAAATCCAGAATCTCCTAGCTGTGAGACCACAGTTCTGCATCCCATTGTCATAAGAAATTAGATGGAATATAATGTTAAAATATATCACAAACTCAAGGAAGTTAATCTGCAATATTGCTTACAAATGAAATGCTCGAAAACTAATATTCCCCTCTGCACTCCATAGAGAGTTATCAAAACACACAATGTACTTGCTTTGGAACATTTTTGCCTGGAGTGCAGAAAGTAATGCTGAGATTAGCCTTAATTGTTATTCCTGTCTCATAACCTCCCAGTTTCCATTTTCCAGCCTTTAGTTTTTGATGTTTCATGCTTAACTTGTTACTCACAGCACCAAACACAAAATAATCCATTCTGATAGAAATCAGCAGCCTAACAAGCACAACATCTGCATGCAACAATAACTATGCTATGCTGATGAGAACAAAATGCACATGGTTTTGTGCACATACACCTGAGCTCATGGCTGTGTGTGTGTGTGTGTGTGTGTGTGTGTGTGTGTGTGTGTATTCAAATAAGCTTGTTCAATTGATGTTTTCAGGGGGCTTTCATGAATTAAGTTGCCCTCAGTTTGCTGTCACACATCCACAACTTAATTCTCAATGTGCACACGGTCAGCTCATTTGAAATTCACAGCCATTCAACTACCTAATTAGTTCACTAAGTCCCTTCATAAAGAGCTATCGATCCTCATCCCTGCTGGGAATGAATTGGGAGATTTGAATATCACTCTTTTTCCTCATGAACACATTCCCCAAACACACACATACTTGTTCAGCCTCATTTGTTGTCTTCTCCTCTTCCCTTGTTACGCTTACTTGAATGCTAGCCAAGATGAGATTGAAATATTGCCCTGCTTAACACATACAGTATAATGTGATTTCCCAGCTTGGTTGGAGTGTTATGTGTACATATGGAGTTGAAGGGTCTTGTGTGGGACCTGTGTGATCTAATAGGTTAAAGATGTGATCAAACAGAGACAGCCACATCTCTGAGCAAAGTAGAGAAAATGGTGGAGAGCCTGATCAGCCTGCACTGTAATCTTCTGTGAATGCAGCCTCAGCACTATCTCACTCTGTAAGTCTCTTTCTGTGTGTTTCTCTGTTTCCCTTGTGAGGTTGCTTTCTAACCAATATGTAGCTAAGAGCAGAGTAGTAGAGCAGGATAAGTGAAATGTGAAGATGTACAGTGAAGGGGCATCTTCTGGCACCACTCCCACTACCACTGCCTCCTTCTTCTCTCTTTGCAGTGTCCATCTGTCAAATCTTTATTGTTTGTTTATGTGCTTTCTAGGCTGTCATTGCTCTTTCTCCTGTTGAAATACTCCTCACTCCATACTTTTCTCAGTTTCATTTTTAAACTTTATTCCCCTCATTCTGCCACTCTTCCTCCATTCCTCCACTCTTCCTGCTGCTGATTGCAGATTCCTGGCATAGACTGAAAAAGTGAGGAAGAATCAAGCAAAAACAAAAAAAGACTGGCACTCAGACTATTATGTCTTCATCCACCCCTGCTTTTTGAGTTACTCAATTTACTTTTCTGTTTTTTCCTGCTTAAAGTGAAATGATTTGTAGCTACCAAACATTGATGAATTGACACATGATGTTGCTGTTCTTCACTACTGTCCTTGATATATTATCAACTATCTTAAATGTTTTCATTACTAATCCCTGCAGAATGCAGACTTAAGAGGTTTTGTTTATACCTTGTTTTTTTTTGGCAAACTAGCACAGTAAAATCCAGGTTTTACCATCTTTAAAAAACCACTGTGGCATTTATTTATACTATACATTGAAGATTATGATATAAAACAAGTGTCAGTAAGGTTTGTTAGCCAGTACTGCAGCTCTAGCTGATGGCCATGTTGGTCAGGGGTCAACATTCAACAATACTCTCTTGTGGTCAGACCACCAGCATGTGCCCTTCTTTCACGGGAATCATTATCCTCCCTCTTGCCTCAATTCCCCCTGGGGAGGTGCATCTTTACAGGTGGAAAACTTAAAGTTTATTTAAAGTTTATTTAAAGTAAATTTGTCCCTACACACTGAGAGATACAAACACAGACATATGGCTCACATCCCCACTAAGAGGTAAAAAAAATACACTGGAGAGCAACATAAACAAAAATAATGTGAATGCAGAGGCACTGGAGATGTGAAGTGCCGACTCAGCGCAGCCTTGTTTAATTACTGTTCACCTGGGCCAAAGGCCTAATGGAAGATTTGGCTGCAGGCCCAGACAAACAACGTTCCACTTGGCTTCAAATACTAGAAAATCTTGGGTCTGGCTCATGCAAGCTTGTTGGTGTCGTCAATCCACAAACAGCTAAGACAAACTGCAAACACAGTCAACAACAAGGGAATTCTCATTAATGACATATCTGCGTAGGTCCAAGAGCCGACTACAGTGCTGATATCACAAACTGGACTGCCAAAAAAAAATCAACTTGCTGATAAAATGATTAAAATGTGGTTCTGAGTTGACCTGTATTTAAAATTTGTTTTAATATAGACACGGCTTTGGTGAACATAACTGTATAGGAACAGAATCTTAATTATGCTTTTACATTTTTTATTTTTTTACTATGCTTTTATACAATTTTATTTATTTATGTGAACAACAGTGGTGATAATTTCTTAATCACAAGTCAGTTTGTGGAAGTTTAATAACTGTCACTACAAGTGTGATCAAATTCATTTATTCTCAAGGTACGATGCTGTTGACAGTGCTTGTATGTATATTTGTTAGCATAAGCATTTGGGTGATTAGAAAGCTTCCACAAGCTAAATGTAATGCATTGGCCATGTGACAGATATGAGACAGAGTCAGCATTATAGTTTCTCATTTAGACCCTGTCCTATTGATTTCCTTCACTAAGGTCTTGATTGAAATTACAGGGAAGACAGCTTCAGTAAAATACTCTATAGCTCAGCTCCCATCAATTACACAGAATAGAGATTGTGGAGGGAAAAGGGTACTTGTGAGAGGACTGATAATTTTGCAGTCTGAATTGACTGTAATTTTATCTGTAAGGATAGGAGGCATTAATCTGTAATGTTCAGTCCATGATCACATTCAATAAAATGGTAAAGGAGAATCCCTCAATTTTAGACTTCAAACCAAACAGTCCTTCCACTAAATGATCAAATTGGATGTTTTTCCTGTTATTTTATAAGATTTATGTGTTCCAGAAATGACACATAGGTTTGTTTCTTTCTACTTAAAAGGCGCAATTAAATAGCAGGTAAACCCGCCATTTCAATCTTTCTATTAAAAGATCCCCCCGTGGATTGCCACCTTACCGCGGTGGGGGGGTTTGTGAGTTCTTATGTTCCCAGGAGCTATGTTGTCAGGGGCAGTTTGCCCCTGGTAGGGTCACCCATGGCAAACAGGTCCTGGGTGAAGAGCCAGACTAAGAGTGGTCCAAGGATCCCCATGATGAAGAGACACAGGATTCCGTGTACCTCGCCCGGTTTGGGGCTACCGGGGCCCCGTCCTGGAGCCAGGTCTGGATGAGGGGCTCGACGGCAAGCGCCTGGTGGCTGGGGTTTCACCCACGGAACCCGGCCAGGCCCAGCCCGAAGAAGCAACGTGGGTCCCCCCTCCAGTGGGCTCACCACCTGCAGGAGGGACCATGGGGGTCCGGTGCAATGTGAATTGGGTGGCAGTCCAGGGCGGAGACCTTGGCGTCCCAATACTCGGCTTGCTGAACTGGCTCTTGGGACGTGGAACGTCACCTCTCTGGTGGGGAAAGAGCTTGAGTTGGTGCACGAGGTTGAGAGATACCAACTAGAAATAGTAGGCCTCACCTCAACGCACAGTTCGGGCTCTGGAACCATACTCCTGGAG
>VUQH01048721.1:0-28848 GCA_015106775.1 Etroplus canarensis | reverse complement strand
TGGTATAATGAGGTCTTTAAGATAGGATGGGGCCTGACTGTTCAAGACTTTGTAAGTGAGTAGAAGGATTTTAAATTCAATTCTGGATTTAACAGGGAGCCAAAGAACAGAAGCCAATATAGGGGAAATATGATCTCTCTTTCTAGTCCCTGTCAGTACTCTCACAGCAGTATTTTGGATCAACTGAAGGCTTTTTAAGGTTAACATTGTAAAAGTTGTAAAGTACTAATTGGTTTATGATTTTAGCCTCTTTGAAGTTAAATGCCAATAACAAACATGCATATACTTAGGACAGCTCTCTTGTAAAGCCCAACCCCAAAACAGGTAGTTATTATTAACCACATGTACTGAAAACTATTTTAAATATTCAACCAGAAGCCATATCCATTATTTAATAACATATAGAGCTTAATACAGATATTAAAGTTGATGTAAAAGATGTTTTTGCAGATACACAAATAGGAACATAAGCGTGCAAGGACAATGCAGGTGTATACTGGCATGAAATGACAAGCTGTGGTAAGAAGAGAGATTTTAATGCTGAAGTTTTGTTCTATTAAATCTTGGGTTTGTCTGCATTCCCGGTATCTATGAAGCTACACTATTTGTGAGGTCAGACACTGATGCTGGATGAGTGGGCCTGGCTCGCAATCTCCAGTCTAGTTGGGTTAAGGTGTTTGATGGGGATAAAACTCATCCAATGATGACTTTATGTACTTTGCTTTGTGCACTCATGAACAGTCATGTTGGAATAGAAAAAGGGCCTTCCCCAAACTGTTCCCACGAAGTTGGAAGCATAAAATTGTCCAAAATGTCTTGGTAAGCTGAAGGATTAAAATTTCCCTTCAGTGAAATAAAGAGGCCCAGGTCACCCTCAGAAAAACAATCCCATAGCATTATCACTTCTCCACCAAACTGTATATTTAGCCCAACACTGTTAGGCAGGTAGGTTTTTTGCATTCACCAAACCCAGACTCGTCCATCAGACTGCCAAATAGTGAGGTGTGATTTGTCACTCCACAGAATGCCTTTTCACCGCTCCAAAGTCCAGTGGTGCTGTGCTTTATACCACTCCCACTCAAGTACTAACCAGGCTCGACCTTCCTCAGCTTCCAAGCTCAAACCAGAGTGTGCTATGGTGGTATAGCCATAAGCCAACCATACTCCATCAGATACTCTGCATTCTGTTTGGTGTTGTAAGGCATACACACAGCTGCTGGACCATGAAAACCAATGGTATGATGCTCCAGGCTCACAATTTTTGTGCTGATGTCAGTGCCAGAGGACTTTACGCACTATGCACCTCAGCACTCAGTGACCTTGCTCTGCAGCTTTAAGTGGTCTGCTACTTTGTGGCTGAGTTGCTGTGGTTCCTAAATGTTTCCACTCAACAGCAATACCACTTAGAATTGATCGTGGAATATGTAGGAGGGAAAAAATTTAATGAACTGACTTGTTACGATGGCATCCTATTGCAATACCACACTTGAATTCACTGAACTCTTTATAAAACCCATTCCTTAACAAATGTTTGTAAGGACAGATTGAAGTATAGGAACTTATTCAAATTAGTCACTAGTTAACTAATCTATAAACATTTCGACATTTACCCACAGTTCAGAAAAAGCAGCTGGGGTATTAATGAGGAGTTGACATGTTTCAGAGTAAAGGGGAGAGACAGATGCATTATTTGATTGTACACATTATTAATAGTTGGAATTTGTCCCTTTATTAGCACTGCTATATTTTACAAATGACTATAATGAAATTGTTTTTAGATGAACAATAAAAATTCATCCTAGAGATTCAAGACTTCTATTTTTCATTTTTTTGGTTTACAGTTGTTTTGAGTTGTTTCCATGAGGGGGTTGAAGTGGCCCACCACTGGTGCACATGTAATGCATGTGCACACCCAAATGAGATTAACTTCTCCAGCTTTCACGAGGCCTATGATTACATTTAGGTTGCAGTCACAGGCTGTTCTTTAGAACGGCCGGGGTCTCAGGTCAAGAAAACACCCTCACAAGACAGAAAATCAAACATCAGATATCAACTCACCAATATAAGAAGAGACTACTTTTCTCAAGTACTATAATACAATCTAGTAACCTATTTTATTTTCAAGATTTGTGTGTTTTGGTTATGAGTCAAGTAATAAATAGGCAAAGTTAGTTATCTTTCCTCTCATCAGTGGGGAAACCCCCAAAATACCTAAATGGAAGATCCCTGCCTAACAAATACTGATTAATTTAAAATATAATTAAATGCAAAGTTATGGTAATTACCAACATGGGCCCTTAAATCAAGAACTAAGGACAATGAATGAGGCAGCTTATAAGAACAAAGGAGAGAAGGTAGAGAAAAGGTGTACCCTTAGAAAAAAAAATTCAACATGTGCCAATATGTTGTAACCAACAAGAGTTGCCTTGCCTGAGGAATAAAAATGAGCATGCAAATACTTAGTAGCATTTACACATTTAATATTTGCATTAAACTCAATATCTATGGTAACTAGTTCACAAAACAACCATTACGCTTGCTTAAGCATTATGGTGTAAGCAACAATATGGACAGTGTGTCTACTCCACAAGCTGACTTACCAAGATTATCAGCTGCAGTGCAGCATAAGGTGAGGGATGGTATCAGAACCACATGGGGACAAGGACAGGAAAAAGATCCAAGTCAACTGAAGGAGTGCCAGCACTAAACACTGGTCCATCACATGCATTGTGTGTGTATGTGAATGCACCCATTAATGCATTTTAGGAATCTGAGAAAACTGTAAAACTAAAATACCTCAATATGTTTGGGTGTTTTGTCATTGTTAGTGTTACAGACACAGTAAGGAATTATCTATATCTTAGCAAAGAATTACTGACAGGTTGATGCATCTTCACTAACAAGCAAAGACATAAGAAAACTGAAAAATGACTATTTCTTTCTTTCTTACTATTGGCCGACAGTGCTTAGGGACCTGAAAGTCATCAAGACAATCCCTATAAAAAATTATTTAGCTGGACATGTTTTGCTAATAATGCATAACAATGTACATTAAATCTAACATATAATAAGAAGAATGACAGATTTTTTTTCTTGGCTTCTTTCTTATTAAAGTCATCCACTGATTTAAAACTGAAACCAGCAATATACCAAAAGATACTGGAGGCATGTTCTGACTAACTTCCTTTTTTGTCTATGTTTTTTTCTAGGTAGGTGAATGTGTATGTAGAACCTGAGCCAAGAGAAGTGTAGAGGGAAAAAAACCCTACCCTCTGAGGGAGTGTTTACCAAGTAAGGTAATGTTTAGCCTTAGTAGATCTGCACAACTAAATCAGTAGGGAAATACTTCTACACATGTCACTGCTGTCTAATGAAAAACATATACATACAATCGGAACATTTTCCCGTTTGGAAAAAAGAAACACTTTCTTTCCAAGATGTCTCTTCTCGTTTTATGTTATAATAATCAGGCTGTTAATTCAGTCCTGAATTTCCAACAGATGGTTCTCTAAAATTACCAAATTTTAAGTACAATGTTCAACTGTGTTGCTGATTTTTTCATTTTATTTTAATGTAATTTAGATGTGATGACATTCAGATGACTGGACGGATGACTGGAAGATTTAACTAGAGGGTACTGAAAATGCTGTTTTTAGCTGTTTGGTATGCCAGCAAAATAAAGATGATCTTTCAAAATCAAAATTGTCCAGATTTACAAGAATGATTGTTGTTACCTGCATTTAGCGGTGTTATTTTTCTTAGCAAAATAGCTTTTTTTAAATTTTTTACCTTTTTTTGCTTTCTTCTGAAGTTTCAATGTGTCCGAGGACTTCTTCTTAATTTCTTGCCGAGCTTTTTTATACTCTGATTAAAATAGAGAAGATTAAACAAGTCAACTAACTTTTTAAGGTACAATTTGCTACCCACTTCATAATATCATAATATCATGTGGGTGAAGAAAAAACTTGACATGCAGAAAATAATCCTGTGTTTAAGGGCTTAATAACATTTAATACAGTGTGTGATTAGATAGATAGATAGCAGATAGAATAGCAACACTATTTCCATTACATTGTTTATCTCACCTTTTGCATGGTCCTTGTCCAAAGTGTTGACTCCTCTTTTCCACTCCTCTATCTGTTCTTGTAGAGGGTTGATCAGACCCTCAAGGAAGCCCCTGTAAAAACAGTAAATTTTTTACTACTTATCTAAGCTCAATTGATCAGTTACATCACATTTCACCATATCAGAATCAGAATACTTTTACTACTATTAATCCCAGGGGGGATATTGTATTTTGTTACAGACACTCAGTCATATATAAATATATATACATTTGAAAGGTAGTAGATATAAACTTAAGAAGTAAGAAATATGATAAAAGTAAATAAACAAATAAACCTGTCTGTATGAATTGATTTTTGTGACATTCTGTGGAGCATCTTGGCGGAATAAGTTGAACGTGCTCCTGTGCCTGTCCAGCACATCGTGGAGAGGGTGTGAAGGATTGTCGAATATTGTCCGTAACTTGGACAGCATCCTCCTCTCTGACACCACTGTCAGAGAGTCAAGCTTCACACCCATGACATTACTGGTCTTGCAGATCAGTTTGTAAGGTCTGTTGTTGTCACTCTTATTCTGCTGCCCTAACTCACGACAGCACAGAGGACGGCACTGGCAACCACAGGCTCATAAAATATCCTGAGCATCGTCTGGCAGATATTGAAGTATCTTAGTCTTCTCAAATAATAGAGACAGCTCTGGCCCTTCTTGTAGATGGCTTCTGCGTGTTTAGTGAAGTCCAATTTTTTGTCATTGTGAATACCGAGGTATTTGTAGTCCTTCACTTTCTCCACACAGACCCCATTGATATACAGTAAGTACTTGGACAGGGACACTTAAAAGCTTCAGGTCTTTATTTCAGCACATTCAATTTGAAATTAAATAGTGGGTACTAAATTAAAGTGCTAAGTCTTAGATTTAATTGAAATAGGTTTGCGTCAATATAAAAATCACTGTGTGGGAGATACAGCAACTTTAACACACAGTGTTAAGGGTATACCTGTCATCCAATTAAAGCTGCAGACAGACTGTCAGACTTAAATCTCATTATGTCTCAGTTTTCTTTCTGTTTACATGGTGTATAATTTTGTGTCAATCATTACCAGGCAGAGAGAGTGAGGGAGAAAGAGAGGGAGACGGAGAAAAATGAAGTGAGAAAAAAGTCAGACTGTGTGTCACAGGAGGAAGTAAGAAGCTTGTGCAGTTATATCTGTCAATCATTACCCAACTGTGCATGTCTTCCAAGATGTATTTATGAGTATGTAGAGGCTGAGTGTGAGAGGTGGACAGCTGCAGTCTTAGTGCATGAAACTAAAATTAGACCATTCCTGCTAGCAGACATTGTGTGTGTGTGTGTGTGTGTGTCTGTCTGTGTGTTGATCACATCCCCCTCTGTACACCCACTACTATGGAGATCCAAGTGGAATCTCCACTGAAATGCCAGCTGAAATTAGAGAGTCCCTTGTCTGTTTTGTGTGTGTGTGGGGACAGGGGAGAAATGTGTATGTCTTTACAGAGACATTATAGATGTACGTACTGCCAGACAAATTGTCTCTTTCCCAGCATTCCACGACAAGGGGCATTTTCACCCACATGCACACAAAATGTCAAAACATGGCAGGTATAGTGAGGAAACAGTTAACCACAAACTGTTTTATTGGAGCAACACAGCAAGGAGGACAGCTTGGGTCAAAGTACATTAACTGTGAGTTACTAAGAGGAAACAGTGCAAAGGCGTCTCAAATGAAAATAAATAATTTACCTTGGAAAGTTAAAGAAGTTTTTATCCCACCTCAAAGCAGGATTTGAGAATGTTTGATAAATTGATTAGTAATATAATTCTAAACAAGTGAAGTAAGGTATAGCACCACAGCAATAAACACAATGTGGACAAAAGTATTGGGCTACCTACATTTTACACCTATGTGGGCTTTTATGGTATCCCATTCTAAATCTATAGGCATTAATAATGATAAAGTGGTGTGGCCCAATACTTTAATCCATTTAGCATACTATGTTTTATATTCCTTACATGGAGAACTGTTTGAGTTTAGCCTCGATGCTGCGATGTCTCATACACATCCTAGTCAATGCTGATCCAATATCTCTTGTGCCACCTGAAAGACAACAAAGAGGAAAAAAAATGCATGTTATAATAGTGAAAAATCTTTATAAAAATCTAATTAAACAAACCTCACACATTTACCAGTATCAATTCGTCAATTGATACTGACATAATGCACAGAAAGTAGCAGTGTTCCAAACACAAATTTCAGTATTGGGCTAGAAGCAAGAAAATGTAAGAAGTGAAATGAGAAAAAAATACAGTCTGCTGTTTAGATTCATATTTGTAATGAAAATGTGTCATATTCCCGTTAGCCACCAACTCTGTTTATGATATTAAATCTCTCAAATGAGCTGCCATCCAAAACTCTGATATTTGCAATACTTTGCTGAAGATTGAGTCACATTATAATTACTTCAGGCCTGGAGCTGGATCATTTAGCAGGAGCTTAAATTATATGAGTAACAGGGGAAAACCTTTTAGTAAAGAGCAAAAAATGCAGTCTCGGGCCTTTAAAATATTTCAGTTTTACTATTCTAATTATTCATTTTCACTGTAAAAAGATGCTAATGAATGTCATTCACAGCAGCTCAATGTCCTTTTTGAAGGTTACTCTAAATCTAAGTAATACAATATACTGCACAGCAGGCAACTGATGTTTATGATGTATTAACCTCAAACTAGAGGGAGAGTGACTTAACTGTAAAAAGCTACTGCAGCACTTACTAAAAACACTTAATTAACATGGATTTACTAAACCTGCTCACTGCACTGCCTCAGCTGTCAAAACTGCGTCACGAGGTGGACATATTGTATATTCAGGGGCTGAAGCTGAATCCTGGTAAATGGGCTTGGAGCTAGTAGCTGTTTCCTTTAGGCTGACTAGCTGTCCACTGGAAGGCTTCAGGCTGGGCAGCTAAGCAGGGACCTGACGCTGATTGACAGAACTATTGTCTGGCTACTCAGTATGACTAGTCGCTTTCACTATGGGACTACTTTGAGACTGTGTGTGTCAATGTGTGCATGACAGAGAGAAGTTGGGGCAGAAAGATCTTGTATGAAGCTGTGCAACATTATCGTGATACTCTGTTTATGTGAGCATGGCTTGTGTTGTGTGTGTCTATGTGTAAGGCTGTGATAATGTGATGTGAAGTGTGAATCCCCTCCAACAGAGCAAACCATTCTGCTGTCAGCACGGTCCTTACTGCATGCAGAGACACACACAGAGCTGTCAGTCACTCACAATCAGATTCACAACACACATTTACAGGATTGTATGGCTTTTAAACACATGTACGAAACTGCTGATCTGGCCTCCAACGCACTTAAAAAAAGAGAACATAAGAAATCCTGTAACTATAATTTGATAAAAACAATTTTGAAATTTTGTCAACTACATTTCAGGCTCCTTGGCATCTCGAGAGGGGGGAAAAGTTGGGCCAAAAATTCGTCTTCTGTGGGAAGTACTAATCCATTTAGTGTCCAAATTCAATGATTAATAAAAATGCATCATAAAGTGGTAAGAAAATTGTGTGAATGAGCAAGAAAAATAAGTGCAGGATGGCATCAGCACTATTTGCAAAGTTATTTTTTTAATGTCTTTGTAAGTACATTAGAGTGACAAAATATCTCAATGTCATAATCACATGAACTAAACCAGTGCAGTCATATTTATATTTCTGTCACTGATGCAGTGGAGTTTGAAGCCAACACTTTATGAATCAGGGAACTGGTTTTTAGCCATCTGCATTAGTGACATTCTTCTAAAAGACTAGTGTTAGCTCTGTGGGTAAAATGGTTACAGAGATACTGAGTGATAATTACGCTACTCTTTAATGCAAATTATAACACTATCAAACCATTTAATGAGGTATAATTTGCTAACCCACTGGCCTCTCTATCCATGCATTCATACATCCACATTTTCTGTGTGCTTGTTACTGCAGAGGGTGTGGCTTTTACATGCCATGAAAGACCTTTCTGTCATTCAATACTATAATGCTCATTCATTCCTGCGTTGACTTGTTTAGTCATCACTACCTTCCATCAATCTGCCCACCTCTCCCTTGCTGTGACGGCTTGTTATTTTAGAGGGTGTGGCTGATAGATGTCACAGTGCCACACATAGGCCACACAGCCAAAAAAGGTTGTTATATTTTCATTAAAAAAAAAAAGGTACTGTTGTACAGTTGTAGCCCGCGCTGCCAAAGGAAGTGTTTGGTTTCAGTTGATTATTCCGTTGCCACAGCCCCACCCATGCTCTTGGATTTAATACGAGGAAAATACTGAAATCAGCTCCTGGTAAGAGACGCGGTGAGATTATAGCAAAAACTCCATCTCTCCATTTGAAGAGTTCCACTTAATGGTATCACAATATGTAAAAGACACTTTTCTAATGCAGGAGTTGGGTGTACATTTGCCTGCTGCTATTAGCAGTGCTCAAAATTCAAGGTAACTGGGCCTTGCAACTCCAAAAGAACAGACCACTGGAACCTTGCAATCATGACAAATGCATTTTGCAAACTGAAAACCTACTAAAGAAGAAACTTCTCTTTCTATCACTGTCAAAGCAGGTAGATCATTGTGGCATCTGCCTTGTCTGCCAGTTAGAAACTGTATACAAGGTGTATGTGTAATGTTGGTGCATGGCACAGTTTGCTCCAGTAGTTTAACAGGGTTAGGACCCTTGTTTTCTAATGTATGTAAAGTGAAGGGCATGCCACACTCTGGGAAATATATGAAACAAATATTACATACATAGAGAAGAGTTAAGGGTCAGGGTTCTGGCCAAAACTGAGACAGGCCGATTTTCCCAGCTTGCTGCTCTCAGGATGAAGTGGCTGCTTACACACAACATATCGTCTAGTCTGTCTAGCAATGAGTGACCCCTTGGATAGAAATAGCTGCACTGGCAGCTCCAGTTGTCTGGGACAGACACACAAAAAAAACAAACTTCAACTGCGTCACTAGCAGTCCATACCACTTCTGTGTGTGCATAGTGGCATAGCTGGCTGTCAGTAGAAATAGTTGCTGTGTAACATGCTTGTTTTCAGAAGCATGTAATTATCCTTACACCACCAACTTAACCAGTTGAATACACAGTTGGAGAAACTTTAAGCTCTATTCGGAAGTGTGGAAAAAAAACAGCAGATTTAGCCACAGTATATATACCAGTATTTCACAGCATTTTGGTTGTGCGTGAACTGGTGAGCTGTTCAAAAAAGCCTTCCCTGTCAACAGTGCCACACAAAAGAAACGAAACAGTATAAACGGTATGAAATATCTTCTCCCTCAATGAGTCAATTTGTAATATTAAGAAAGCTCTGTCTCCTGGTGTCTGATATTTCAGCTTTCTGTGCGAACTAGTGTGTCAAGAGTTTCTGGGGACATTTGTGACAGAGTGAGAGGCAGAGAGAGGGAGCAATAGCATGGCAATTGGATGTCGAGTTGCCAAGTCTGTGTCTGTCCTCAACCCCCTTCCAGACTGTTCCTTGGAATGTCACACTGTGCTGACACAAGGAGAGTGTCTGCATGTGTGTTTTTGCAGTTTGTCCAAAAGCATTAGAAAGATGAGGCTTCAAAGGGCCAGTGAATTAAAAGGTTCATGTGTAAATGTATTGGAAACATACTGTAAAAGACACTCATCAATTTAGAGTGTTTTTAGTTATTAGTATATTATATAGCTGTTATAATTGGGCAGGAGAGTGCACTACAAAATTGTGAGCAACCAACATTTATCTATGACCAGCTAATCTTCCCATAAAAGCATCTGTTAGACTACTAAACAACTTTCTGAAAGGAAGAAAGCTGTGTAAGGGAAAACATTCTTCACTTTGTCTGTGGTTATACAACAGGACAAACCTTCAGGTTTCTGGTGGATTGTGATGCAATCTGAAATCCCCAATCACAAAGGTATCAATAATGCAGGAACCAGTATGATCCTCTGCCACAGGCCTACAACTTTCTTCACTTTTCCCTTTAGGACTCACCACAGCAGATCATCTGCCTCCATCTTAACATGTCTTTTGCATCCTCTTCTGTCACATCAACCCTTTTCATGTCCTCCTTCACTACATCCACAAACCTTCTCTTGGGTCTTCCTCTATTCCTGCTGGCTGGGAGCTCCATTTTCAACATCCTTTGTCTAATATTTCCACTATCCCTCTTCTGCCCATGTCCAATCAGTTTTGCTTTTGTCTCCAAACTGCTCAACCTGAGCTGTCCCTTATATGTACTCATTTCTAATACTGTCCATTATGGACACTCCCAGTGAAAATCTCAGCATCTTCAACCCGCCACTACCAACTCTACCTCTCTGTAAACCTTCCCTTTCACTCTTGCTGCTATCCTTCTGTCACAAAGCATCCCTGACACTTCTCTCCACCCACTCCACCCTCCTTGCA
Organism: Etroplus canarensis; assembly: GCA_015106775.1. NCBI lineage: Eukaryota > Metazoa > Chordata > Actinopteri > Cichliformes > Cichlidae > Etroplus > Etroplus canarensis. The sequence continues at coordinate 18,318 of VUQH01048721.1, read as the reverse complement.
CTCTCGTCTTCATGTCTCTTGTGCACTGTCCTTTGCTTTGGATAGTTGACCCCAGGTATTTAAACTTGTTCACCTTCACTATTCCATGCCTCACTCTCATACACATACATAAAAATAACATTTTGTGGCATAAAGGAACCGATATTAATAAGAGGGTAAGTGCATAACAGTAACAACCAAAATATATAATAACATCTAATTTTATGCCAGCTTGGCTTTAGAAGAGATATAAAATATGATACTAATATGATAGGAAAATTATGAGTTATGTGAAGAGAGTGAGTGAAAGGTCAAAGAAGTGACTGCCAAAAACAAGGCTCTCTACACATGCATTTAAAATGTGAGGAATAAAAAGAGTGGTGCTCCGAAAAGTAAAAGTGAGGAAAGAGAGAGCGTGCAGTCTTGACATGTAGATGAGAGAGGTTGGTTAAATAAAACCAACTCTGTGTATGGGCACCAGATGGCTGATGTTAACTACGGGGCAGTGGTTATGCTGATAAGAGACTGGGGACTGTACAGCTGGATTCACACTCAAAAAGGCACATACACTCTTCCAGCTGGAAAGAGGTAGGGCGATCTGTTCATGAGCTAATTAGAGAGCAGGAGAATAAACAACCACACCAAGTTACCTAATTCTGATATAGCTGGTGCTTTTCACACCAGAAAATTTGATGCATTTTTAAAAAAAATTATTATGCACCTCCAAGTTATATATAACAGAGACCACAACACTACAGAAAGTAACAAGTGTTTATATATTTAATTTATGAATTTTCAAACTACTCTGTAAACATCCAATATTGTTTGATTACCTCATTAAAAGAAAAAATTACAGGCGGCATTTAGTCAAATTAGCATTTTCTACTCATTTATGACAAAAGAACACAAACAGACTCAAAAAACTAGTTTGCAAGGCCAGCAACAGTGTGGGTGTGGAGCTTGACTCACTGACAGTGGTGTCAGAGAGGAGGATGCTGTCCAAGTTACGGACAATATTGGATAATCCTTCACACCCTCTCCATGGTGTGCTGGACAGGCACAGGAGCACATTCTGTAATAGACTCATCCCACCACAGTGTACCACAGGAAATCATTCCTACCTGTTCCCATCAAACTTTACAAAACCTCCTTATGACACCTGCACTACTTTCTATTACCATATCTCATATATATTGTATATAGTATTACATTTGAGTATTTACGTTACAATATTGCACCGTCGCACTTACAGGGTTTATATGATTTTATCTTCATATTTTCTATCTTTCATATTTATATTTAATAGCACATCTGTTATGCAAACAATTTGCATTTTCTCCCCTGGGATTAATAAATTATTTTGATTCTGCCTGAGAAACATAACACTGCAAAAGAGAACAACTAGTTTTAGTGTTAAGATGAACAGAAAAACAATGTAAGAGAGTCATTGACTTTAGTTTTGACTTTGAATATATTCTGAGAATATTTTACAGGGGAAGCAAGAAATGAATCTTGACACATACAGACACATAGAAAAAAGGCCTAGCTGAGCAGTTGGCAAGCCCAGATGGAGCCACCCACACAGTACAGATACAAGCTAGGATTTCATTCACTGATTTCACTACTCTGTCAGTCTGGTAGCGTACTGTTAAGAGTCCAATCACGAACACTTTTTGTACAAAATGGGGAAGCAATAAAGTGACTATAGGAATTTATTAATTGATCAGTCAAAAAAATTAGGTTGAGCAGTTAATTAAGGTGAGGTGATATCAGTGGGTGTTAAGCTTGAGGGCTTATCATAGTCTGTTCTCTTAGTTAGCCTGGCCTGTTTGGGAACTAAGCTCAACTCTTCATTCATCAGTAGCTGTTGACAGCAAGTCAGCTCATCTATCTTATGCTTCCTACTCACACACAGAAACACAACCTCGACAGTCAGCAAGTCTAGCCTCAATGGGCTCCAGCACATAAAGCGTGTGGGTGAGCAAACACGCACGCACCTGCTTTACTGTTACCAGTGCTGACACAGATAAACTCTGGACAGTCTGACTACATCTCTCAACAGCTGTCATGAAAAGACAGGATAAGGGGAAAAGACAGAAGGGAAAGAAGGGAGAAAGGAAGATGAGAAGTAATGAGGACTACTTTTAGATAGTGTTAAAGTTATAAGTATATTATTATTAACATGCTCATTTGCTGTACTGTACTGTACAGCTGCGTCACACTTTTTTAGTGTTTACTGAAAGATCCCAGAATTCTGATTATGAATGGCAATTTACCATGTATTGGCAATCAGTCAGATAATGGATTTTTGGATTACTTAGCAATATAAATATTGTTGCTTCTTGTTTTAGGCAATGATTAAAACATTCACAGTAAATTGTGCTGACAATGAACGTCAGTAATGGATTTGGTGCTTAAGTTGCATCATCAACACTGGTACATGTATAACAAGTTTTCCATACTTAACCCTGAAATTACTACCATGAGCTTACAGTCAACCATTAAGGGATTTACATAGCAACAAAGACTGTGAACTACAAGCAACGAGTTCATTCAAAAAACTGACAGGAGAGATTAGGGTAAAAGAGAGGGCAGGGCATCCCGAAAATATTATTTGCTGGGTGAAACCCACAAACTCGTTTGTGGATCACAGCAAAATGAGGCGCCAACACATGTGCATGCTGACCTCTGAGTCATTCCAAAGATATTCAGAATCTGTATTCTTTAGAATATGCTGAATATGTGTCAGTGTGCCACTGCAATGCAGTAAAATGCATTCTGAATAGTAATGCACTGAAATCCTTCTCCTCTATACACTGCTCTCCTCTCCTTATGTGGTTCTACTTTTTTCTATTCTTTCTGCCAAGATCATTTTCTTCATGTATACACTGAGTTCTTTTGTACTTATGAATTTGTCTTTTTTCTCTCTTTTATCATCGTTTGGCACACTTTCCCTCTATTCAGCCATCTCATTAGCAGATGCAAACTTGAACCAAGAATATAAAATGTCTTTTTGAGTGATATATTTTGGACTTGTGTACATGAAACAGAACCGAGTCTAGTATTAGTAAAAGTGTTAGTGTGCTGCTGTAGTGCTGCAGTGTGAATACCAATAAATTTTGTCTAAAGTTTGGGGAAAGGAAAAAGATGTATGTTGAGTTTTCAGTATTGCAGCATTGGATGTGAAAGGGTTAAGACAGCATTGGATAAAGATGAAACAAAGAAAGTGTATAGGTGGCAAAGATAGGTAATTTGAGTGTGACAGTATGCCATCGTTGTGTGGTTCTGCAGAGCTGACGAGGTACTGAAGCTGCAGATAGACAACAAAAGACATCTGACAAAATTCACCCATTGCTCTATGTGTCTCTTTTCATCTGAATGCCACAAAGCTCCTGTATCTCCTCCCCGGTTAGTCTCCTTTTCACTGTTTCTGCCTCACAGTACTGTGTTATGAATGGATGCTAAAGCAATGGATGGGAACCAATTAAGATAACAAGAAAGCATAGCTCATGGCAAGATGCAATCCTTTTTCCTGTTACTTTTTTTATGGTGGCGTGCTATCTAGATTATTTCTAATCTTGTACATTTGTTGCACATCTATTCCTTATTTACTTATGAAAAAAATACTCCAACCTATTGTCAAATACATGTTCAGTTATAAATGTTTAATATAAATAAAATGCTAATTGTAGATTAGAATATGGTTAATAAGATTTAGAAAATTGGTTTATTATAGCAACAGTGGAGTACTGATATCTTTCAGTTTATGTTTTTCACCTTCAGTGTATACTGTACGTAGCAGAGGACCGAAGACTTTTTATACTCATTATTTTTACAAGCTAAACATACAGCTGCAATTGAGCATTTTATGCCCAAACAGTGTAATATTTTAGGATGGACCAGCCAGCCATATGACCTCAATCCAGTGGAGCAGATGTTTCATTTGCTTGACACCAACATAAGACAAAACAGTTCCCCAAACAAGAATTTAATGAAAATGGCTTCAGAAAATGCCTAGCAGAGCATCACCAAAAATTTTTTATCACATCTATAATAAGGGTCCCAGATAACTGTTAAAAACAGGAGGATAGTAGTAGTATTTTGGTTGCGGCTATACAAGTAGTAGAAGAGAAAAGCACCAGGATAGAAATCCTCTGTTAAATTCAGGCAGACTTGATATGCAAATTTATACCAACTCACATGCTGTACTCTTATAGTAGGTGACGCCATAACCGCACATGTTTGTTTCAGCTTCAGATTGCAATGCAAACATTGGCCATTTATTCTACGCCATTTCTTGTTTAATCTTTTATCTCACTGATCTTGTTCTCTATAGTTCACTCCAATCTTTCTGTGCTTGTTTGTTTCTTGCACAGACTAAGAGTTTGACTCCCACTCCTTGTCTCTGATGTCTCTGAGATAGTAGTACCATAATGTTAACAGTGTGCCTGAGTTAATCCAGCCAGTAAGCAGTTGGCTAGTTCAATGAGCGGTCAAAGTTAAGACCAAAATAAACACTCAAAGAGAAGGAGAGAATATCCCATGAGAAAGTACATGATGACAAGAGGGCATTTTGTATATCCTTGTAAATGTCTTGACTGTCTTGAAGGGCTTACAATTATGAAAACAAGACATCTGAGATTAAATGATTATAATGGAACATTTAGTTTTGCAAAGATGCTCTTATTTTTTCTTGTGTCTTTCACTTATCTGTAGAAGCCCAAATGTTTACTTAATGTTTATAACTGGGTCTTTCACACAATTTCAGCAAATGTTAGCCAGGGTTAGACAGCCGCAATTCAAGTCAGTTTAACCCTATTAATGATGTGATGCAGTAGTAGTCCTGCACTGGATGAGAGGAACCACAAGTTTAGACATTTAGTGTTGATGCATGGTCAACAAGCCAGTGGTGAAATGCTACCATTTATAGGGTTATAGGGTTATACACGTTTAGAAGCTCCTGTTATGATACTGTATTGCTGGGGAACTTTGGTTTATCTCAGGTGGTGGAGAAAGTTGTTTGTGAGAAGGGTGGGGTGTGGCTAAATGAAGGTCGCCCCTCTCTTACCTTGCGTGGCATGTATGTAGAGAATCTGATAATAAAATCACTTTCTGATGACCTTATTTAACATGTTTTTGTATTGATTTTTTTAAATTATGGAATTACATTCACAAGATACATTATTAGGTAGATACATTATTAGGTACATGTGTTCAACTGCTTGTTAAAACAAATGCCTAATCAGACATAGTCAAGATGACCTGCTGAAGTTCAATCAGAATGGGGAAGGAAAGTGATTTAAGCGACTTTGAACAGAGGTTAGAAAAGAATGGGTGGACTGCTTTGAGCTGATAGGAAAGTAACATTAACTCAAATAATCACTTGTTAAAAACAAGGTATGCAGAAGAGCATCTCTGAATGCACAACATGTCAAACCTTGAAGCAGATGGGCAGCAGCAGCAGAAGACCACACTGTGCACCACTCCTGTCAGCTGAAAACAGGAACCTGAGGCTACAGTTTACATGGACTCACCAAAATTGGGCAACAGCAGATTAGAAAAACATTGCCTGGTCTGATAGGTCTCGATTTCTGTTTCAGCATTCGGATGGTAGGGTCAGAATTTGCCATAAACAACACAAAAGCATGGATCAATCCTGCCTTGTATCAACAGTTCAGGGTGGTGGTGATTTAATGGTGTGGGGGATATTTTTTGGCACACTTTGAGCTCATTAGTACCAAGTGAGCATTGTTTAAAGACTACAGCCTGCTCGAGTGTTGTTGATGACCATGTCCATCCTTTTATGACCACCATGTACCCATTTTCTGATGGCTGCTTCCAGCAGGGTAATGTACAATGTCACAAAGAACAAATCATTTCACATTGGTTTCTTGAACATTACAATGAGTTCACTGTACTCAAATGGTCTCCACGGTCACCAGATCTCAATCCAACAAAGCACCCTTGAGATGTGGTGGCACAGGAGATTCGTATCACGGATGTGCAACTGACAAATCTGCAGCAGCTGTGCGATGCTATCATGTCAGTATTGACCAAAATCTCTGAGGAATGCTTCCAGTGCTTTGTTAAATCTATGCCACAAAAAATTACAGCAGTTCTGAAGGCAAAAGGTGGTCTAATCCAATATTAGCAAGGTGTACCTAGTAAAGTGAGTGTACATTTAAAATAAAAAATCCACTTTTAAAGAGAAAAACTCTTGTTTTAAGTTGAATGATGCATGTTGTTTCCAAAATTCAATGAGTACTTGCACTAAATATTTGTAACATCAATTCATGACAAAACTAATCATTCTCATAATTTCTGGAGCATTTAAGCAGCCCTACTTAATAGTGACAATGATTTTACAAATACAAACCTTTTAATAACAAAAATGAATCTAGATGACAAAATCAACCAGTGTCTAATTGCTCAGTGTGTGTGGTCTGAACAGTAACAATAGTAATCATCAAATGTATCAAATATTGTGCCAATAAAATCTACCAGTTGTTTAAAAAATGGCAACATGAATTTTCATATACTGATAGTCTGTGTCTCCATATTGTACTAGCTGTATGTAGCAGCTCAACAGCAGTTATATGCCTGTCATCCAGAATCTGACCAGTTAAAGCCACCAATGATGGGGTTTAATCATGTCAAGGAATTGCCACAGACAGAAAGAGGCAAATAGAAACAGACAGAGAGTAAGTGAAAGAGAGATAATAGATTACCCTAGAGCCCACTCTTGTGCTTTTCTGGGCTTTGGTGCCCCAGTTTTTCTCTAATCTTCCTTTCTGGTCTGACACACATTCCAAAGACAGATAGACAGAAAGGATTTACTAGGATCTCTACCAATGAACTAAATTCATTGGTTGTTCTGGTTCAGTAGTGGCATCTGTATTAATGTATGCAGAACTAAGAAGCAGTAGCAATGGCAACCGAAACTTAAAAAATATAACCTAATGAACAAAAACATGACATAATGAAAGCTGGCCAACATAAAAGACAATATTAAAGCACTGTATTGACACTGTATAGTGTCTGCCTACGTTCAGAACGTGTAAAAAGTCTAACGCAACAGTTAATCACTTATAGCTACGACAGCAGAGGTTTCGCTTTAGCTTCTGAATAAATTCAGGTTTGAGTTATGGGGTCCAAGTCAGGTTTGTCTTGTACTCTTGACAAACAAAGTTAAAGTTCAAATTGCAGTGTAAAGAATGTGTGTGTGGAATTATTTAATTCAAATTAGGTTAGGAGCAGTTATTATCAACACAGATCTTATATCATAACAGTAAAAACAATTAAACCCCAAAGTAGTATTAGTAAGAAAAAATGTTGCAACTTGTACATGTATAAACCAAAGAGAAAAAACAGGTTATTCAACCATGAGGGTTTGAGAAAGCATATTTACAACAGGTAAATAAGACCTTGTAGACACATAACTGGGGGAAAAATGGTCTGGTAAGACTTTTAGTGCTTAAAACTGTCAATGTCCCCATTAAAGGCCAGTGAAAGGAAGCAACAATATAACTGAAGGTATTTTTTTCCAAGGAGGACATAATATTTTTCTCTCACATTTACAAGTCAGTGGTTAGGTCAGTGTGTAAAATGTTCTTCTGGAGAATACATTAATACATCTATTCAGATGTGTATTTTTTTACTCACTTATTGCAGTCATTTTCCTATAACACCCTGCAAAGTGGTATAATCTTACAATTTTATCAATAACTTTATTTAAAGAATCAATATTAAAAAACAAAATATCCAATAGATAAAAATGTGACTATCTGACTTAACAAAGAGTTGGGTTCATGGACTTAATATACAATCTTTGAACAAAAGTATTTGGCCATCTACATATTACACCTGCAGGAGCTTTTGTGGCATCCCATTCTAAATTCATAGGCATTAATATGGAGTTGCCCGCCCCCTCCTTACCAGAAGAGTGTAAGCTACAACAGGTTACACTCTTCTGGGAAGGCTTTCTACAAGATTAAGGAGTGCGTCAGTGGGAATTTCTGCTTATTCATCCATAAGAGCATTTGTGAGGTCAGTAACTAATTTTAAATGAGAGGCCCTGGCTTGCAATCTCCGTTCTAGTTCGCCCCAAAGGTGTTCGATGAGGTTGTGGTCAGGACTCAGCAGCACATTAAGTTCTTCCACACCAAACTCATCCAACCACACCTTTTGTCATTGTTCCCTGCTCTACGGGCCTGCATTCTCTATCTCTTTCTCTCTCTTCTCTCTATCTCTCTTTCTTTGGAGTTTTGGGCAGCTTAATTAGTATGCTTGGTTGGTGGTCAACACATCTGTGACTGGTTGGTGACTTGTGAAGCTTAAGCCCTGCTGACACCTGAAGACTCTGCCAGAGTATAGCTACAGTTTGTGATCTGTTTATATGTTCCTGTTTATCTGCCAAGAACTTACCTCTGCGTTTCTCCTCTCAGAACTGCTGCCCTGCTCTGGACTTCATAACCTGCCTGACCCACTCTCGACCTCTTTTGGATAATTCACTCAGAAAGGACCAATTCTGCCTGCCTGCCTGTCCTTGAGACTTTCATGCCTGAGTTCTGTCTGATCTTTGGGTCCACACCTCTGAAACCTGACACCTTTATGGACCTTGCTTTGTGCACTGAGGAACAGCCATGCTGGAACAGAAAATAGTCTTTCCAAATCTATTTCCACAAAGTTGGAAGCATAGAACTGTCCAAAATGGTAAGCATCTCTACTTCGTTGCTGAGTTACTGTGGTTCCTAAAAGCTTCCACTTTGCAATAATACCACTTACAGCTGATCACGGAATATCTAAGAGGGAAGAAATTCCACCACCTGACCTGTTGCAATGGAGGCATTCTATTACAGCACCATGCTTAAATTCAGTGAGATCTTTAGAACAACTTATTCTTCACAATAGGTAGAATGCATGGCTAGGTGCTTGATTTTATAAACCTTTGGCAACGGAACTGAATGCAACACCTGAATTCAGTGATAAAGAGATGTGACCCAATACTTTAGTCCATATATGTACTTTTGTGGATGAGGAAAAGCCGACAAGACCAAGTAAAGAAGTGGTTTAGGCATCCCAACGATTAAAAAACTTCAACCTTCTAATAAAAATATCTTTACTGATAGAGACTTATATTTTGAAATTTTAATTTCTGTGAAAAACTCCACCTGAAAACTAAAGTTTTTCTCTAAGCAGCAAGCAAGAGAAAAGCCTGTGATATCTTTTCCTTTCAGACACACAAGAAGTAAACTGACCACTTTCTTAAAGGACATCAGAAATATCTACAATGTTTGGCTTTTCACCTTCTGTGCTCAGTGTGTGAATGAGTTGGTGACCTCTTCTCCCTGTAGGGGGAGAAGCCGAGAGGCCTCTAGTCTGTGGGATACTGGTGATAATTTAAACCAGAGACACACGAGAGAGACTGAACTGTTTGTCGGTGCAACACAACACTGCCTTGTGTGCAGTAATGACCACCAGATTACATCTACCATGTGTGTCTGAGCCTTTGCATGTATATGTGTGTGCTTGTGTATGTGTAAGAGACCCCCATAAAGTCAAAGAGTTAGTGAGGGGACTTTGTCCTCCCCAGTGTCACTCCACATCCCTCTACCCGCCCAAGCAGCCACACTTTGCACAAGCACATCATTCATTTGGTGTTTTATGAAGTATCTATGGGACGATACAAGAGGGAACAATTCACAGAAGTTTCACAGAGCTTACTGAATCTGCCTGCCCAACGAGTAACTTAAATGGACCAAACTTAACCAGAATGTATCCCTCTATCAACCAATACAATTGAAATACTATCTCACACATGCTGCTTTACAAATTAAGTTGCAGACCCACATCTTTGTGCATGTTCTGACCACAGGAACCACCCTTGTTAGGGTCTGTCTGGGAGATCACTATGGATTTGACACTGATTGGTTAAACTAGGAACAAGTGTCATTTCTTAAAAACCAACAGCCTACCAGACGCAAGAAGAACACTGTCACTAAAACTTCGCCATCAACAACCAGAAAAAACACATCATTAAATTACTACATACAGACAAATACATATTTCAGTGCACCTAGTTCTAAAAGAATAATTTTTTTTTCAGTGATTTGGGGGGTTCTGCAACAGACTGAGACCAGTCCACGGTGTTCTCCACCTCTTGCCTTATGACAGAACCCCCATGTTTCCGAATTGGATAAGTGGAAGAAAATGGATTGATGTAGTGGGGTAACATTTTGTAACATTTTGTCCAAGTTCACCTTTAATGTTAACGCTGCAACAGATGGCGCAACTGCCCTCACACAGCAACAAGCTGAGGATGGTATCCTACTGTGCATGTGCGTCATTAAATGTGTGCTTTTATGCAAATATGGAGCTGCTGTACTTTATTCTCAAGTATGATACATTAAAATCACACTCACACACAAACACACTTTTTCCATTACGCTGTAGCTCTTTCTCTCTTCTGTTTCTGCCCTCCTACATCTTTCGCTCTGTCCTTGAAGGGAGTTTTACAGTCCCTAAAGCTAAACAGAAAATGGCTTAATGCTGCTGTCACAAGCCAGCGTGTGGACATTTTCCTTTGACAGCCTGGACACAGGAAAGGCCAAGGTTTAATATGTAAAAGATGAGGAAAGAAAGAGACAGTGAAAGAGAAAAGGAAATAATAAGGAGAAGGAATCAACTGGGAAAAGGGAGGGGAGAAAAATAGAGAGCTACACAAAGAAACTTCTACTTCTCATTGAGGAACTGACCAGGTTAATCTTCCTGTTTGATATTTGGGGTAACCGAAGCCTTCAAGGGAAATGCTCAACTTTACCGTCTATAGGAAAGACAGTCCATCTATGCACATGCTGCATAGAACAAATGCACACTGTTGGGCCCAAAGTTGGCTGCTGGGATGTGGTCCTTGTGTTAATGTGTTCAAAGTTAACCATCAAAAAAATAAAATAAAAACACACACAGCATAACACATCTGTGAACTTGTAAGCTAGATAAAAAAAGTACACACATACATCAGTACCTTGTAGTAAACAAATTAGTACACACGCGACTGTACACCACAAATGCAAATCAAAAACACACTTACAAAAAATGAGTTTGGGGAATTATATGCTCATACATAAAGCAGACTAGCTTGGCCGCTTTCAGTTTACTAGAAACAGACATAAGAAGACAGAAGAGTCCCAGGGGCTTCCTCTCACTTTATAAAAAGTGGTGAACAGTGAGAAAAATATCAGCAAAAATCATTGTTTATTATAGCTGGTTAAATGGCATACAAATACAACAAGAACCTAGAAAAACCACCAAAGGCAGATTTCAAATAAAACAAATGTTAATAGAGTAGGTTAAAAAAAGCAAACTGCTAAAGCCAAAGTGACTTTCAAAGATGAAATTTCAGGAACTTCTCGCATCAGTTTCATGTAGGTTATATGGACAGTATTACATCTGTCAGTATAAATATCATTTTAACTGACAACAAAACAAAAAAAATGGTTTAGTGATGTTGTTTATTCTAAGATGTTGTCTACTGTCTGTCTCTTAATGGGGTTTTCTGAGGCCAAAGGCAACTTGAGTCATCATCTCTTTGAACAGATATATGCATCTAAAAACACAAGACCTGCAGACGCATGGAGAAGATTTTTGCTACCGGAAGCCTTCTGATTTCAGTCTGTGGTGCAATTAGTACTGGCCATTCATGTTTGAGTAGACTTTGGTTGCATGCAGTTTAGCAGTCCATGTGGAGAGTAGAAGAAAGGATGAAGTTGCTGAAATGTAAACTTGAAACAATCAGCTATTGTTTGATGAAGTCTTGTACTGGATATCAGCTGGCTTCAGTGGACACTCAAAATACTGGCTGTTGTCCATAGAGGCAATGTCATCAGACTATAGCCAGCAGGTCTCCAAATTGATTGATTGACTCCATTTTGTATCCACAGAAATGTAAATGATTGTTAAATGTATTTATTTGTCTCCCTGTGCTATACCCTTTGACATCTGCTGTGTAATATAAGAAGAAATACAAACATAAGATAACTCCTCCAATGTATTTTTTCCATCAGTAAAATTATAAAGTTGGCAGCTTACATAATAAATAATGACGGCAGCACCTCAGAGATAAACATCTGAGGTTCATTAACCAGAGAAGTGTGTTTTGAATTTGGCTTTGCATGCATGTGGGATGTTCCAAACCCAAAGCTCACTAGTCTAACTGGGTTTATGTTTAAACAAAAACAGGGAGCAAACAGCGCTAACACCCATAAACACTGTATGACTGACTGACAGGCTGTATGCGTGCATAGGCAAGTGTGCAGATGATTTTCTGGTACTTAGAAATGCAGTCAGAAGTGCACTCTGTTTGTTTCTCTCAAACATACCCATTCTCTCTACTGTGCCTTTTTTTTAAACACATACACAGAACTATATACACTCAAACATTTGCATCCCTAAACTCTATAAAAAGGGCAATTTTGAGCCCATCTCTAATTTTGTAATGTCGAAACACAGATATTATTTGTGAAGAAGGTGGTGATACAACATTACAGAAAAAGTTTCTTGCATTTTTCTTTGCTTGTACATTTCACACAGAAAATTTCCAACAGCCTCAGAATTCTATTGTGTGCACTTTAGTCCATGCGTCAATCTCGCCTTGCCCTGTGCATACATATCCTTGCATGTGTGCACAAGGCTGTGCAAGCTTTAATTTGTCTGTGTGTCTTTGTGTGAGTCTGTGTATCTGACCCATTAACTGAACTATTTGCTGCAGTGATATGTAAGGTCCCCAGAATGAGGGTTAGGGTGAACAGAGTAGAACAGAGGATGGATTGAGCAGCACAAAGCTCATCCAGAGGATGGGATCTAGGTCTGAGCTGGACAGAACACAGTAAATGTAGAGAGCCAAGGCCAACCTTGGACTGAAGCTGGAAAAGAGGACAGAACCATATCAGAGCGGGCATTGAGACAGTGGGTTAGTTTAGGGTTAGTTCTAAGGCTGTTCTGTAATGGAGGTCAAGGCATGAACAGAAAAGGGGCAAAGAGGAAACGGCCTGATTTTTTTTTTTTTTTTTTTTACAGAGCTGCAAGGAGGTCTGTCCACGGCAGAGAACAGAGAGCGTGCTCAGAGAAACGGGCAGAATACAGTGAGAATTACATTCAAATTATACATTCAGAGCATTCCAAATTTGGTTTAGAAACCCAGCCAGTCCTTAGTAATTTAAAGCCAAATGTAAACTTTTCACCTAGAACACTTTTTGCTTTAATTAAAACAGGCTGGGTGTGAGCTAGTTTACAGTAATTATATGGCTGAATGTCACTCAGTAAAACAGATTGAGAAAGAAGGAACAGAAGCCTCACTGAGAAACAATCAGAGCATGCATTTTTATATATATATGCACTCACACATACGTCAGAGTACATATGTGCAGCATGCCAATGTGTATATGTACACACATTCACCTACAAGCGTTTAATTATCACTTGTAATCACACACTAGTAAACACTGCTGTAAACACAACACAACCATGTGGTCTCGGTGACATGCAGTTGGAAAAAAATGTTTTCTAACCTCTTGGTATTATCAGGATTTCTACATTGATTACACACAAAATGTAGTTACACAGAGACTGATTTCACTTAAACAGTTGTGCTTTCCATATCTTTATTAAACACACTAAGTAATCACTCACAGGGCAAGCTAGAAAAAATTTAAAATTTTGAATTTAGCAATTGATAGAGCCTCCAACCTTCAGACATTTCCTGCGGAAGCTGGAGCCTTTTTTGGACCCCTCCTCAAAAAGTGGTTTCAGTTAATTAATATTTCTGGGCTGCACTGATTGAATAGCCCTCTTGAGATTATGCCCAGCACCCATTCTTTGCTTTACTTTTGTCCACTGAGTTAATGTCCTTGTGCGTCACCCAGCCTCTCCTAAGCATCGGCTCAAGGACTGCTCTCTTGTAAAATTTTGAATTCATCGTTTTCTTCTGTGTTTGCAAGGCATTCAGGCCCTGAGTTAGAGTTGGGCTGTCTAAGTGTCTGTATGCAGTGCCTTTCTTCCTCTAAACATAGTGTTGTGTATTTTTGTGGGCTGATAAAACACTCAGGTCTTTAGAAATGCTTTTGTAGCCTTTCAAGTAGAAATCGTTTGCCTTTAATTAGAGGGAGGAGCACCACTACAAGTAACACATCAACTCTTATCTCTTTAATTTAAACACCTGACTCAAAGTGGCCTTTGGTGAAGTTGTTCAAACAAAGGTCCCCCTATTTTTTCTAATCAGTGTTCAACAAAAACATGAAAAGCACTACTTGTGTGGCGGTACGATGGTGCCGAAGAAGGTTCCTGGTTCAAACCATGACTGGGGCCTTTCTGTGTGAAGTTTGCATATTAGCCCTGTGTGGGTTTCCTCCTAAAGACATTCATGTTAAATTAGGAATAAAGCATCGGATGAATGTATAGTTAAAAATGGGACTTGCAGTTTAAGCACTTTGATTGGTCAGCAGGAGTAGAATAATGCTATATAAATGTGAGTATGTTGGGTTTTTTTAATCTCTAATTGGACTTAGACAAAAATCAATGACAATTTGCAAACTTTGTCTTGACTGTGCACTTCTATTTATTGTGCTTTGTTTAGGCCCCTCATCTACAGTGTCTACACAGTTGTTACCAGTGACAGGCATTAAAAAGCAGCAGATGTGACAATTTCTGTCCTGAATTAGCAGAGGCACCAAGTACATTACTAGTTGACTGGAAACAGTAGAAAATAAATGTTTAGAGACATCTGGGGTTTATAACCCCATCCCTCCTGCATAGTTTCTAAACACAACAACATGTCATGAACAACAATTTACAAAATACCTGCTAATTTTGGATGTGTCAGTTGTCAGTTTTGGTGTCAAGTTTCACCGCTTTATTATGTAAAAATGTAAGGAATAGCTAAAAAGGAAGAACATATACTCCTTTAGGCTGTGAGTTATTTTAGGGGTGCTGAACTCATTGTTGGCACACAAAGGTCTCAGTGGAGCTAAGCTATTCCATAAGGAGGGGCAGAGCTGCTGTTAATGGTAGAGGTTATACAATGCAGCGTGTAGAGGTCAGAAAGATGTAGTGCAGCCACTTTGTGACAAATAGAAGCAAGCTGTAAAATATACACAAATCAGCTACAAATTTAAAACCTCATATTTTGAAGGTCCCCTTTGTTCTGCCAAAGCAGCTCTGGTCCATTGGGGCACAGACACAGAACCTCTGGGGGTATTTTGTGGTTGGTGACAATGGATTCCTTGGGTCTTATGGGTTGTAGGTGGGGCCTTGGCTTGTTCCAGGACACCCTGTAGATGCTCAGCTTGATTCAGATTTAGGGAGCTCTTTGTCTTAGTTGTATTCCTGTTACTTTGCACGTCTTTTGTGTAGTGTGGTGCACTCTCCTGCAGGGGGAGACTTCTGCGATAAGAGAGTGTCATTGTGGATTGGGGGTTAAAGCAAAATTCACACAAATACATGTATGCTTTCCCTGAAGAACACTGTGTAGTACTGAGATGATCAGAGTCATTCACCTCACTGTTAGTGATTTTAATGTTGTGGCTGATCGGTGTGTAGGGCAAGAGAAGAATTTACAAAAGGTCCCTTAACTAGTGTAACAGTAAAGACAGTGGAATTATTGTTGTTAAAACTCCCCTAACTATTATTCTCTGGCTATTACAAATGTTATCTTTAATTGTCTATGGAGAGACTGGCAATCATTAAATTTTCATAAAGGTAGAGCTTACTAAAACATACTGAGCAGCTTCCGTTCAACGTTACTGGTGTTTGTTTTTCCTCTGTTGGTTCCAGTGGAAAACTTGGTTGAAATTACATTTCTGTAATTAATGAGTAGTGAGCTAATATGAATAGACAGTGTGACAACAGACGGGATGTGTGTAAGTGCTGATTTATCCCGTTAATAATAGCTAGCTAATATTACATCATATGAGGACAATAATGTGCCTGGCTTTTAAGCTCGGAAAACAAAATTATGCTTTCATGGAATATTTATGTTGATTATACAGTGGAAATAGGTCACAGGAGTATTCAAGTAATTATCAGCTCTAAAAACACAGTTGCTAAATAATATTTTTAGGCCCTAACAGATCCAACAGGCTTCTACATGTTAGCTTTTTGTGGCAGGTGTCTATTTCATCTCTATGGACTCAGACGTGTCCAAACAGACTCAACAGCAAAGCTGCTGACAGAGCCACTGGGATTAATGTATGTGCAAAGACTCACATGCACATACAGAAACACACTGACATACAGTGTACTGTATACATACGTATACACACAAAACGCATACACACACATTACATGTAGAGACGCTGTCCTAACACCTGCCAACCTACATGTGACCCAGAATTGGTTATTTTTATTACTGTAACATATATTATCTTTGGGAGACTATGAGAAATTCAGTATTAACACACAGATTTTATCTGGGAGGGCGTCTCAGGTATATTAACAGACGCAAAAATTTAGACAAGGAAAATGATTGGTTGGTTCTGGGTCTCAAAAGTGCAGCCAGCGTGGAAATGCCTTGAACCTGCACTCTTTAATAGACACCAGAAGGAGAATCCGCTGGTTGTAAGAACACTTCAGGCTGTACAAATGCCTGTGGGAAAGTGGCCCTCAGCTCTGTTGCCCAGTGATCTCAGTAAACACCTTCTTAATGACTTTATGGGCTCACTTGCTAGTTTAAAGTCATATTAAATAAAACATTAACTTCACTTTATAATTTATGGCCATTATTAGAGTCAGAAAGAAGGATTATTTGGCCTATGGTCATTGACTAATCACTTTACATGTCACACGTCAATCACATGTTGTTAGCCGATTAACTTAACGGTGTTTCACAGTCAGAGCCACCCCTCCCTGATCATATCCGGTTTCAAAATATCAAAATGGCGGCGGCAAAAACAATTAACTTGAGGCATCTACGTTATCAGCTCCTTTAAGCATTTTTAATAGTTTTTATGCAAGAGAAAAAGATAATCTGCAATCATTTTAAAACTTGACATATTCCACTGTCACTGTTAACAAGCTAACCCCAGTTCCTCCCGTCCCAAGTTTTCCTACTGGCAGCCAGGCCAGTTTGCTGTTGTGGTCCTTCATTCCACTAAGTGGCCTCTCCAGTGAGTCTGTCATCTCACAGACAGACTCAAACAAACGCCACTGTATTAAACTGCAGCTCTGCTAAGCAGCCATGAGCAAGGATTTCTGGCACTAGATGCAGTCTAACAAGGTGGGAGTCTTTCACTGGGACAAGAAACTCATTGAAGAGGTAGCTCAATACATCGCACAGGTATGCACTAGTCCCAATTTGCAGTGGAGTGCCTATATTGGAACTAAAAAAACCATTTTATTCTCACAATATGCAATTCTTAGAATGGGTAAACATTTCTTTATTATATTACATTTGCTCTCAACACATCTCGACTGTTGTATAGAGTAAAATTATCTTTCTATGTAGCCTGGGTGCCGTCATGGCTGCATTGAAAGAGGTACCACAGATATACATGTACACAGAAATACACAGACAACAATCTAAAAAAAGACTACAGGCACACAGAAACACATACACAAGCCCTTTTTGTAAAGCAGGAAACAATGACGCGTCTATAACTCGATATTAAACAGAGGGAAAGCGGGGATCTACATGGAAAATGGACTATCACTTGATGAAACAAGAGGAAGGATTATGCTCCAGAAGAGCTGTTTTCGTCCTGTTCTCGTGTTCCAGTTATTTCTCTCTCTGTCTCTCTTCAGGGATTCAATAGGGCTTTGTCTCATTCTTCACCAATGACTGCTACAGTTTCAAGTTTTTGGAGTAAGGATTGCCTAGTTGTGACTCCACCAAAAGCAATAATTGTGCAAAAACACATATGTTTAATTTTTTATCTACTTTCAAACAACACATGGGTAAAACAAGTCTACATTCTCTTCATAGACAGAAGCTTTACTGTGTAGATCTTGAAACAAATATGATGGATATAGTTTGTTTAGCCTATCCAGGGTTACCATGTACATCTGGAGCATGAACACCTGTGTAATTAAATCATAGCACCTTAAACTTGCATATAATTTAATAACTAAGTAAAAGAGCATTGCTCTTTTTTGAGCAAATTCACAGACACCTCTTGGTAATGGCTTGTTTACAAGTTTCTAGGGCACAGGAGGACATGATCAAAACAGGTTTAATCATTAACGTTTTCACATGAGTTTAAATCAAATAGAACCATTAGACCTATTAAAGCAAACACTGCCACACTGCCTCAAGGCCAGAACAACTCTGTAGGTGTGTGATGTTTATGGCCC